>ML103945.1:0-206274 GCA_003697995.1 Taxidea taxus jeffersonii
AAAAAAAACAAAGTTGAGTCCTAGCATTTCTGCCTCTATTATTGTTAGTTTGAACCCAACTCTTACTTGCTTTCGTAGAACCATTTCCTGCTTGGAAATGATTCTGTTATCAGTTACCTGCCAGCCTGGCATATTTTTACTATCACTTCCCTCACCTCTTCTGCTGATTGCAGAGGGGCTCTTTGGACCACCTTGAAGAGCCAACTGGTGAGAACCTTCATTAGGCCAGAAGCAGAGGTGCTTATTAGCAGGCCAGGGCAAGAAATAGTTTGCAATTGCCTCTGACAGATCTCCTTCTTTGAAGGAGTTGCAGTTGAACTGCAGAATGCCAATGTGAACTTACCTTCTCAGCCCCAGAGAATCGTCATGGAACTTGCCTATTGGTCAGCATCTCTTGGGCTGATGTGTCACTATCCATGATTCTGAACTCATTGGTTCTGTCTTCTGGGCTACATAGAATACCTTTTCATATACTCCTGTTGTTTCCAGCTAATTGTGTTAGACTTCTTGAAGGTTCTATTTCACTGAATCTTTTCATAGTATTTCCCCCTGTTCTTCTGCCTTTGGGCCTTTTATATAATCTCTATCTCCAGAAGCCATTTGACATTTCTATTGTAATCTATCTTCTTTCAGGGTAGTTGGGTGGCAGAAGGCTTCATTGTTAGAAATTCATTCTTGCCTTTTGACTCTGGCTACAGAGAATAAAGGTTCTGAGGTACTGTTTCAAAATACTCATGTGTTTTCTGTGGCAGTTCAAGCTACACTGTCATAAAGAGGTGGGCAGTAGTCCCTCAACACTTTCTAGAATGGGAGGCAGTATTGGTGCTGAGTTTTGTTATCCTATCTCTTTGAGTATCTTGCTAGAATTTGTGATTTTTTTTTTTTTTTTTGCTGCTTTATCTGTTAGTGTTTTTTTGAGACACATAAACTAATGACAGCTGCCACTCTTGGGTACCAAACTTTTTATATTGGTAAACTTAAAATGCAAGCACATTTCCTAAGCATGCGCAGTAGTGAAAACCAAATATTCAGTGGTTCTATCAAATTCTTTTTAACTGTGATACTTGAGCTCTTACTCTCTCATCACCTATTGTCAAGCAGGGTGAATATAGAGAGTTCCTTCTGCATTATAGTCCTTCTTGATTTAGAGGCATCAGAAAGTGGTCTTTGGGATCTTCTTGTCTGTTGTCCTTCCCATTCTTTCACATCCTCCCACAAGTATGTACTGATTTTGTGTGAGGCAATGGGAAACACAGAAAGAAAGGCACAGTTTCCTCCCACTTGAGTGTCTTCTGGTCTACTGGGGAAACCAGTAGCAGCACAACATGGTAAGTTCTGTGGTAGCAGTTAGAACATGGGACCATGGGGGCAGAGAGGAGGCACTCAGATGTTGGTAGTAGAGTAAGTATGTTAGAGAAGGTTTCCCAAAAGAGGTGATACCTAAACTATGCCTCAAATGGCCAACAGTAGTTATTCAGTTAGAGAATCCAGATAAGGCTTATCCTGGGGAAAATTTACCGGAGGAACTGTGAAACTCGACAAGGCCGGTGACAGTGAAGTGGGGACTAGATCCGGAAGAGTCTATTATGTAATTGCTGGAAAGTTTGCATTTGATTCTGAAGTTGATAGAGAATCATTGAAAGGTTTAAGTGAGGAATGACATGTTATCCTCAGGGAAAACAGTGAGATGATTAGAATGATTTCTAGTCTTCGGAATAAAAATAACTGTAGATTCCTAGTGAATCAGGAAGGCACCTTTTACATTTTGTTACCTTTCCAGTCAAACTGCTAAAGGCTTCCTTTCTACTCTATTGGTTTCCCCCCCCCCCTTTTTTTGCAATTGCATAATGTCTGTATTTTTAGAGCTTTTCATAATCAGGTACCACCTACTCATCTGATCTTAGTTCCTCTGCTTTGTGACATGTAACTTTCACTCTAGTCAGGTCGGTGCCCTCATCAAATATTATAAGACAGAAGGAAATGTAGATGTTCACTGGGTAGGTCTGTTTAGTACATAAGTAAATGCAGGAACTTTGAGAGTACATTTATTGAGCCTCTACTTTGTGCTAGGAACTTTACTGAACATTGGTCAGGCATTGGCTACCACATCAGAAACATATAGGCTCTGTATTTATGAAGCTTACAGTCTAGAGGACATGACAGTGCCACTCTTGGAAAGCAGAAGGAAGAGAAATACAATCCAGGTCAAGTTTCTGATCACCGGCCCTTGCATGTTCACTAATTGGAGTGACAAATATGTTTCACTCTAATTCTGATAACAAATATATCCTCCCTTTAAGCCCCTTTTCAACATCTTCTAAGCATGTAATGGCAGGGATTGTACCTCCTCATGCTCCTTCATATCCCCTATGGTCTAGAGCTAGAAGTAGAGTGGTTATTTAGCACATTCTCATGGATTATGCTTCCTATATTTTAGGGCAGCTAATTTACATTAAGTTGACTTTGTGTTGGAGGATAACTAACAAAATGGAGAGTGTTGGGATGGAGAATAGGTTCACCTCAAGCTACACCTCTCAGTGACTCGCAGTAACTTCCTAGAGCACTGCCTGGAGAAGGATTCTGAGACTCTATCTGGGTTGAATGGGCGAGGGAGTAGGATAGAATGACATCAGTTAGCAATGAATACCACCTGTGAGGAAAAAGAATGGAAACACATGTCTGCCAACATGGTTCTTGCAATAAACGAAGTCTTTACAGTATCCCAGATACCCCCCAAACTTGATTGGCTGGGATTATTTTTTATGGGATATGTGAACCTATGGTGGCCTGTTCCTGATCGGCCTTTTTAACTGAATAAAGTCCTCAAAAGTTCTCTTTCTTGAATAAAATTTAGACCTTTACTGTGATTGTGTTAAAGATTGGAAATCTTTCTCAACGTTTTAGTGTCTCCATCCATAACTGAGCATCAACCTAATTATTTCCATTTCTCAAAGAAGCCATCAGACAAGTATGTGTTTAAGTCTTGAGCACAAGTGGTAATGACCAGTCTTATTAGCAAGGCTCTTAGGTTGGAAACCATGGCTTTTTGATTCCCGAGGACAGAGTAACTGGCCCACAGCTTTCTCTCTCTCTGGTTGACTGCCTGAATGCTCAGATGACCAGAAGCTTTTGTCAAAACGTGGGAAGGTCTGAGGACTTCAGTGATTCAGCATCAGTTTGCCTGGATTGTTTCTGTCACTCCAGCTTGCTGTGTGTCCCTTGTCTCTTTTCCTGGGCACTCTTACAAATGGGACCACAGACTGAAGATGATAAACTGGTGATCCCTTGTAAGATGCAGCTTGCAGATATGTTTGATTTGACCTGTGGTGTTGAATCACTCAACATTGGAAACATTTGATTAATTGTCAGCATTCTACTACTGTCTTTGTAAGCCTGTAACTCAGTTCCCATTTTCCACCTTTGGTGCGTAGTGTTGTTCTTTGGTGGGTCCTGCCCATTGTTCCTAGAATACAAAGCATGAACGTGGTGCTCTCCATGGTAGATAGCAGGTGGGGCTTCAAGCCTCAGCTTTGATGTTAACTCACAGTTAGTTCAGTGACCTCTGTGAGCAGATGTAGATGCAGATGTGGCCCTGGCCGTGCCAGATACTAGGCTCTTCTGACTTTGGAAGCAAGGAGGACCATCTGCTGTCACATTTGTGTTTGGACTTCACTGCTGGAGTTGAGTCAGTGGTACATTCTGATAGAAGATGTGAATGATAATGAATCCTAAATCTGTGCTTGTGTATGGTGGGGCTGTGTGTGTGAGAGAGGAAGAGGGAGAGCAAGCAAGGAAAGCAAGGAATGGCCTCCATCAGGCACTTATACATATTATAAATGCCATATTAGACAATAGTGTGTGTGTGTATATATATATACATATATATATATTTATTTATTTTTATTTTTTGATTTTATTTTTTTCTACTTAGAGTTTCTTAAATCCAGTCTGTCACTAGTTTGAACCCTGTCTCTTGAATAGAGAGCCACCTTAGAACTTACGCTCAGAGAAAATCTTTTCTTCCTAAAATTGCTTCATGCCAGGCTATCCTGCCTGTTGATTTAGTTCTGGCTTTTCACAGAAGTAATAGTTATTTGTAGACAGCTATTAGATAACTCCCATTTGTTGAGTGCTTATTATGAAGGGCAGGAACTATGTCCAATATTTCTGTGTACAACAGTATTACTTTTTTATTTCTTACAACCCTGTGAAGTGAGATGTGCTTTCCACACTTCTCCGGGGAAAGACTCTGATGCTGAGACAAGTTAATTTTTTTGTCCAAGGTCACGTAGCCGGCACGGGTGGTGCAGGACCCAACCCCGGTGAGTGAGCCCTTGAAGCCCGTTATCTTAACCACTTGAGTCCGACATCTAATTTAATGCAGACATGAGTATTTATTAAGCACCTGTACAAGGAGATGCTAGGTCAGATTTTAAAAGGTGTGGTGCATAATTTTGGGTGATAGGGTGTTTGAGGTCTGTTGAAAAGACGGGACCCGTGCTTATTTAAAAGAAACAAGGTCGAGTGTTTTAAGTGACAAAGGAGTGGAGCAGACAGTTCATAGGGAAGGATTCGTAGACCAGAGGTAACAGTTGCCTGAAGGACAGAGGGGAAGTAGGGCAGAGAAAGCAGGATGTGTGAGTCTGTAGCGGCCCTGGGAGCCAGATTCTTTCAAAAGTGCCTCTTATTTATGTCTGTACCCTGAGTAGGAATGTTACACAGTAACAAGATTAGCCCGAACACTTATCTAGAAGCTGCACTATCCTGGAAGCCAAAGAGAAAAAGCTCATTTTATTGTTATCTATTGTCAATGGGTTGTTTTCGGGTGGGGGGTAACTATGCCTTTGTCTTTGTCTTGTTGTATGTAAACGGTTCCACACGTAGGTATAAAGCTGGGAGGGTTTATTGGGATCTGTAGTCAACACATCAAGGCAGAGCCATATCAAGGCACCTCGACACTGGCCCCTTGCCGTCCTGTTCTGTTCAGCCTAGACACTTCAGAGAGGGTCCCCCAGCATCCTCAATTTCAGCTGTCCTCCCCTGACCTGGATCAGAGCAATGGTGCTCAGGTATCAAGTCACGGACCTATAAATGATGGTCTTAGAAGCTGATCTGGTGGTTTTTACTGAAATTGTCCTTTATGTAGGCCCACAGAGGATTGAAGATGCTTTAAAAAAAAAAAAAAAAAAAAAAACAAGAGGAAAAAAAAGAAGCCAGGTGGTGTTCTCCTATTCCTGTGCAGGAGAAATAGTACCAAGAGGCCATCTGGGCACTGCAGGGCACGAGTCCACATCCCCTCATTCCTTCTAATCACTGGAGTGCAGAGGATGCGGCATTACAGCAAATGCATGCAAACTTGTTCTCATGGAGCCGAGCACACAGTGGTCTAGGAGAAGATGGAAGAGAGAGGAAGAGAAGCACCCCTGTGAGTGGGGACTGTCTCTGCCCTCTAGGTTTATTCTCATGGACCTGCTGTCTAACTCCACGAATGAGTTTCATATACAAGGCGCATGGTATAAATTAGAAGAGTCCCTCCTTTTCCGATCAGGGCAAGTGGTCTGGGCAGTAGGAAAACAGCTTCATCACTGGCAGGCAGTGGAACGTTTCTGAGTTTGAAACATGGCTGGATCAGCAAGGACCAGAGTAGCCAGAGAGGGCCTGGAGGGAGTTTGAATGTAGGTCCTGGTGAAGGGGCACCAGGGGAGGAAAGGAAAGCACGGTAGTCTGGGAAACATGGCGAGTAAGGATGCAGAGACACCCACACTCAGACAGAAGCTCAGACAGAAGCCTCCGAGGTGACTCCTGAGTAGGGAAGAATGGGACATACCAGGTGTGATGGGTTCGCAGGACAGGACAGAGCTGGGCCTGGTTTTCTGCTTGATTAAGGGGTTTTTGCTTTATGGGTAAGCATGGGCCACAGAAGAGCCTAGAAACTACCACCCCCGGAGTGTGGCCCTGCCCCAGTACAGTCCGAGAGATCTGGGTTCAAGTTCTAGTTAACTCCTCAATGGGCTGGATGATTTTGGGCACAGACCTGTCTCCTGTCTGTAAAATGCAGCTAGGGCTACCTGTTTCTCTTGCTTACCATCTGGCACATTGTTGATATTCAGTAGATGGAAACTGTTTTTGTTATATTGTTCCCACTCTCATATCTCGCCCTAGTCCTGATATAGCTCCTGTGTGCCTTTGTATCAGGGATTCTGGAGGCATCAAAGTACAGCTTTTCTGAGAGAGTCTGTCTTAACTATCAGATTCTGTCCTCAGCTGTTTTACTCCCTGGCCTCCTAGGCATGAGCTACAAGTCCAAATGGTGGTCTTTACAAGCCTATGTGTGGGGTAGTCAGACCAGCTTATCGTTCTTTGTGACTCTGTCTCTGCCACTCAGGCTGTGTGACATCTTCCCTCATGGGGAGCCACTTCCGCTTGTCTTTAATTGGTCCTTGTTGGGGCCGCTTGTCAGCCAAGCCTGTTCTCTGTCCCTTGATGCCGCATCTCTTCCTCATTCAGTCATCCGTCGGGGACTTGCCTTTAGCTGAACAGAGAACACTGTACTAGATACTAATTTGCCTTGTAAGGGGGGGGGTCTCTTGCCTCCATGCCCTCCCCAAGGCTCTGGTACCTTTCTGCATGGCTGTGGTCCTGGCTGTGGTCCTACACCAGGAAAGTGGGGAGGCAGGGATGCCAACCATGGAGTTTCCCAGTTGAGTACCCCCAGGCTACAAGGCCCCTGTCCTCTTATCCCTTTCTTCTTGGTGGGCATTCTCAACAGAACTTTAGGCTACTCTCTAGGCAGTTTCTGACAGTATGCCAGCGCTACTGGAGACAAGGGTATGCTATAATTTCTCTACTGACGTAGATAGAGTTTTCTGTGTTCTACCACATGTAACATCCCTCTCGAGCTTGATGATAGCCCCAGGGGAAAAGGTTCCTGTCTTTGGAAATGGGACTCGGAGAGGTTACCCAGCTGTCAGTAAGAAAGGTGAGAAAACTCCAGATAAATAGACAAATAATTTCCAGGTTGTGGAACAGAGAGAGAGCTCACCTTCAAAGAGCTTTTGAGAGAAGTCTGGTTATCTTTGGCTAGTGTGTGGCCCTGATTCTCCTGTGTGTCCCTCTGGAAACCTGCACTGTAGTGATTTACCTCAGGTCTCAGTCTCAGCTGCATAACTTTCTCAAAGAGTCCCTCTTCACAGTACTTTGCATTGCTTTATTTTTATTTTTTAAAATAATTGTATTTATTTATTTTGAGAGAAAGAGAGAGAGATTGAGCAGTGGGAGAGCAGAGGCAGATTTCTACTGAGTGTGGAGCCTGATGCAGGGCTCGATCTCAGGATCCTAAGATCAAGACCTGAGCCGAAATCGAGAGTCAGACGCATCACTGACTAAGCCACCCAGGGGCCCCTATCCTGCATCCCTTTAAAAGGCTTTTCCTTTTTTCTCTCTTGCCTCATGTAGGGATGCTTGAGTTCTTTATCCATTTATTATTCAGTGGAACCTAGTCTGTTTGCCCCCCTGGGATGAGCTATTGTTATACATTAATAATTAATCTTAACAAGCGGTTCTAATCATAGGCATTTAACCAAATGCAGAGAAAGCCAAAGTTTGTTTATGACAGAGAGCTCTCCCATGCCGGGGTGCAAGAGTGGGGTTAGAAAGAAGAAGCTGCCGGTCATTACACTTTGTTTCTTTTCTGGCTCACTGGAGTGACTGATTACCTAAGGATCCTGCAGTATTTTCCCTTTTCACACAGTCAGCCCAGTAGTGCTGAGATGAGACATTCAGGAAGCTGAACTTGCATGATTTTCCATGTAATGTTAAAGATGAGCTTCTCAGGTGTTGCTAGTGGGACCTCACTCCAAGTAGCCACAATGGAAAAGCCCGTGGGTGCGAGAGTCCAACTCCCTGGGTTCAAGGCCTGCTCTGCCGGTTACCAGATGTGACTGTGAACTGGTTCCTCAACTACTCTCCACATCTGTGTCTACATCCGTAAAAGGAGGGAATGGTGGTGGGTGTCTCTAATGGGTGTTGTCAGCATCTGATGGGGGATGGTAGGCTTTAGATCCTTAGCATGGTATCTGATAGTAGGTGCTCAGTAAATAATTAGTATCACTGTTATTTTCAGTGTTACTGATGATGGTTAGGCCCATTGTCAAGGCCATATAGTAGCTGAGGCATTTTCAGTTCTTTGTCATTAGTTGTATATTAAAAGGCCAACGGTTCTGCTCTACTCTCTCCTGGTGCTGGGGAAGAGAAGGGAAACAATTCTATAGCTGGATGTTAGGAATTAAACGATTTGCATTAGAATGACCCATCCGTGATGGGTCAAAATGAAATGACCCTTTTTTTTTCACTGAGATGGATTGTAAGACTTACTTTAGTATTTAAGTTTTGTTATTTTGCTGAAAATGGAGATGATAATACAACTTTTTTGGGGTCATGGAAAGGATGAAATGAGACTAACAGCTTCATTACCTCCCTACAAAGGAGCTGAGATTTCTGTGCCCTTACTCTGGGTCATGCCAAGTGCTCAACATGTATTAACTCATTTCATCCTTGCTAAGTAGTTTACACATGTGTTCCCATTTTCAGAGGGGAAGAGAGATCCAGAGAAGTTAAGTGACTCTGCCAAGGTCACACAGTTCATAGGTAGTGGATGTAGAACTTGAGCCCAAATCCGGATCCTGATTTAGAATTTGAATAAGATGATGTAAAGCACATAGCAAAGTGGTTGCCATAATCAATTATGTTAGTCCTTTTCCCTTTCATTTTTTTTCCTATTTATTTGAAAGATGTTACTTAGAGATCAGGGGACCAAGGCTCGTCCCAGGGCACTGCAATCAAAATTCAGTTCTAGAAACAGCAAAACCGCTTTGAAATTCTGACTTGGGGGAATATCATTAATCCCTGCTTTTATGTGGATTACTCCTTGTTTCAAAAATCATAATAGTTTTTTTTTTTTAGTGTTTTAAGATGTTTCATTCTCCCACTATATGTATATGGAGGGCACATACATGTGCAAAACACACAGATCTCCTTCCCCACCAATTCTAACACTGAATAGTTTTCTTTTAGTAATATGTGCACGGTGGAAAAAAAAACCCAATGCAACAGGGTACTGTGAAAATCAGTCACCCTCTAATTCTTGAATATGAAACTGACAAACCCACTCTTCAGTGACAATTTTATAGTTTCCCATGTTTCCTTCCAAAGCTTTTTTATGCATTTATGAGCCTATATACATAGTACACACATGCCTCTCCCAACACACACAAACACACACATGCACACATAGTTAACACAATGATAGTGTAGTGCACACTTTTATGTTCCTTGCTAATCTCACTTAACAATATTTCTTGGAAAGCATCCATGTCAAAACCAGAGCACTGCCTTTTTTTTTAGGACTGCATGATTGTCCGTCATGGGAAGTGCCAGTCTGTTATTGATGGTCATTTAGGTTGTTTCTGGTCTTTTACTAAGTATACTTCAGTAAATATCTTTGTATTTAATTATTAGTATGTGTGAAACTCAGTGTCTCTTGATTTTTGCTTGCAAGCTTGTATTGTATAACTTTCTGACAACACAAGAAAATTGGCCCAAAGGAGACAACCCAAAAGGAATAAAATAGAAATGTGGGGGCCTTTTCCAGGGCTTATGTGCACCCCACAGCTCTCTCCTGATGCTTTTTTCAATGCCATAGCTCCCATTTCTCACATTGTTTCAGACATACTGTGTCCCGAAGCCTCTTCTTGGGCCTTTTTCCCAGGTGCCCAGTGAGCAGTGGCTGGCAACTATTTGCAAGATTGATTCATATGGCCCTTGTTTGGCTTTTGACAGGTTGTTTATAAGAATAATGACATCCGTCTGGAGCTGTCTCGCCTGGCCCGGATCGGGGACACCAAGATGAAAATCTACGGTGAAGTTGTATTCAAGTGTGAGAATGTGGCCACGCTGGACCCCATCAACTTCGAGACCCCAGAGGCATACATCAGTTTGCCTAAATGGAACACCAAACGCATGGGTTCCATCTCCTTTGACTTTCGCACCACTGAGCCCAACGGCCTGATCCTCTTCACTCACGGCAAGCCCCAAGAGAGGAAGGACACTCGGAGCCAGAAGAACACCAAGGTGGACTTCTTTGCTGTAGAACTCCTCGATGGCAACCTATACCTGCTACTTGACATGGGCTCAGGCACCATCAAAGTCAAGGCCACTCAGAAGAAAGCCAACGATGGGGAATGGTACCACGTGGACATTCAGCGAGATGGCAGATCAGGTAGGAAGAGGCACAGTGGGGACTGAGAAGAGAGGAAAGCTGCAGATTTTCAGCCCATTTCTCGGCTTTATATTTTTTTATTTTAATGTTTGCGCTTGCATACATGTTTGACTCTTTTGCTGTTCTCTTTAATGATTGTTGTAAGATTATGTTTCTGAACAAGATATCTGTCTCGCCGGCAGTTCACGTGGTCTTCCTTCTCTTGTCACTCATGGTGAGGCTGTCTCAGTGATAGCTCCAAGGCTCTGGAGCCAAGCACGGATTTACAAGTAGCATTTCCACTCCTACCAAAGAGGCTGTCATGTCACTGGTATGACGGGGCTTTTCCCCCCCCTCTTTTTCTTCTTCTCCTTTTTCTCATCACCATGGAAACACAATTGTGACATCACAGATGCTGCATTATGTGATTACTCTGTAGGATAAGCTTCACTGTGCAAGAGTTTATGCAGTGCTACGTCCTTCAGTAATTGGCAAGAGTCGTGTTGCAGGGAGAGATTATGACAAGAAAGGAAAAGGCAAATTGATTTTTCCTGAAGTCATGTTCAATTTAAAGCCTTGCTTTGGTGTGAGAGCCTATATTTCACTCTTTGCTCAGACCTCACTGACTCTCTCTTCCTCTTCATAACCTTTACATTTGGTTTAAATGGCTTTGTTTGTTTCTGCAGCCGCAGATCAAACAAGCGAGCCCCAGGCAGTACATAGCTCCTGTGGAATGGTAACAGAGAAGGAGGAAACACACACACACACACACACACACACACACACACACACACACACACACATACACACGCCTGGACAGTCTGCCTAGCTTTCTCTGGACCACGTGGCAGTGAAGGTCACATTCCGTGCCATCAGAAAGGATATGTCACTCAGAGTGGTAACTAGAGCATTTGGATTACACACTGATTTCCTGATTCTCCATTTAGGTGGGGTTATACTCAAGAGGAAGGGTCTTGGTGATGTTTGCTGTCATTTTAAGGACTCTCTCCTGGGAAACACAAAAAGTCTTCTGTTTGGACATTTTCATGTTGGCGCACTTGGCCGCTAATAGAAAGCAATAGGTTTTCTCCAAAGGCTGCAGCTGGGCATGGTTGAGCTTTCCTGGGATGGCTTTTCTGCATAATCCTGCAGGCAGAGGGATGACGGAGATGGGCAGTGTTGCCCTTAGGAGGAGCTGGATGGGTTCTGCTGAGAGGGCAGATGGGTGGCAGATTGTAGCCCTGGCTGGTTTAGTGCCCAGCAGGATGCTTTATTGATTGTCTGAAATCTAATCAGAACCAAGAGGCTTCAAATTAAATGTGCTTGTTGAGTAAGAATGAACACTTTGTGCTTTTTCAATAGAAAAGACACAAAAAACTAATTTCTCTGGAGGCTGATCTTTCTCTCCCTCTTTCTAAATTTACCCATACAGTGTCAACAGGGGCAGAGCCAGAAAGCTATTCTAAAATTACAGGGGAAACATTTCTGTTGGTTTTAGGACCGTGTGTTTTGGGTCTCTGGAGTTCCTTTATGGTTGATGGGTGTCAGGATTGGCTAGCCTAGACCTGACACAGCTTCAAAGTTACCTGTCTGTGTCATGGACGGCCTAGAGCAAATTGTCGGATGTTTACTTCTGTTTATTGCCAGCATGATGGCTTTTTCAAGTGGGGCACTTAGTTGTTAGAACCATCAGTGGACCCATCTTTGGCAAGCCTGTCTGGATTTCTGAAGCCTTGAATTTCATATCTGGAAGCTATAACATTGGCCACTTCTGATACATTTGGTCAACGCCTATAACAATTTACTGAGTAAGCAAATCCTTATCTCATGAACACAGCATAACATAAAACTTAATATGATCCATTAAACTTCATTTCTTCACAAGGGTATTTTCTGGTATGTTTTTAGTTACGAACATGTACCAGGGTGAATAGTTCTAGAAACATCTGCATACGTGAGTGCGGTGCCTCCTTCCTTGCTCATGCTGAAGCCTGACATGGGAGGAGTATGGTGATCCCTCCCCAGTTGGGGGACTCGTTCTTGAAACTTGATTAAGTGCATTCAAAATGGTTGTGGTCACACACTCAGAGGATGGATTTCCCTCAGGATGTGTTTATGGCTCCGACATTTAAATCTGCCCCAGTCCTGTCCTTATTTGGCAAAAGGGGCTCTTCCAGGTTGGGGATCCGGCAGCTCTGTAGGCTTGTGAAGGGCAGAGAAAGCAAGCAGTGTGAGAGGAGAGGAGAGGCAAGCCTCAACTTCCTCATTGGTGAGATAGTGCCCCTGTTAGCTCCTCCTTCGCGAGATCATTAGGAGGATCAAGTCCAGAAAGGCACACACCACACTTACAATGGTGACCAGGACATAATGATTGATATGTAGGTTTCTACCATTTTAAAAACGAAAACACAAAGCTGATTTCTCCAGGGGAAAACCTCGAGGATAGAGTGGGGGAAGTGTGTGCCGCTGGCATAACCCGTCCAGAAGCCCTTAATGCTGGCCTTCTAATTTAGAGTGCGCTTCACACTCTTGATCTTATAGGATCTTCTTGGCCCTTCAGGAGGCTGAGACTCAGGCAGAAGTGAAGGCTGCCTGATAAATGGCAAGACCCAGATATCTTGGTACCAATAAAGCACTTTAAGAATACCAATTAAATTTCAAATTTCTGGCATCATAATTAGATATTACCTTAATTTTAAAGTTTCCTTGATTTTATAGCTTAGGAAAATGGACTGTAAAGTAGCTTGGGGACTGGCCTAGGGTCAGAAGGCCATTTAGGACTCGAATCCCAGTCCCCAGTTCCCAGGCCGGGCTCTAGGTTTGCACGGTCTCATTGATGAGTCCACAGCTCTGCTGCGGCTGCGCCTTGTCAGCCCCTCTGATCTCATCTCCTGCTCACGCCTCAGGCCCTCCCGTTCTAGCCACACTCTGGCTTACTTCAGGGCCTTTGTAGGTGCCATTCCCCCTGCCTGGCATGTTCTTCCCCTTGGACTTGGCATGGCTGGGTCCTTTTCAACATTGTGGTTTGAGCATACTGTCACCTGCCTGGAGAAGCCTTCACCCACTGTATGTTTTAAAGGAGAACCCAGGCTGCTACCACCCATTCGTCTCTCCTCCTAGTACCGACCATTACCTAATTTCTCTTGCTTCTTGAGCCATTTGTTTAATTTCCATCCCTCTGCTCTGGAATATCAGCACCACAGGAGTAGAGACGTACTTATCAAGTTCATCTTTGTGCCTGCCAGTATACCAGAGACACAACAGGTGTGCAGTACATTCCTGTTAAATGCATAAACAAAGATGTTCCAGTTAACGTTTCTCCAAAGCAATGCTCCAAATATTCATTGGCGGGGCTGGTAGCTAATGGCAGTATAGAGGGTATTAGTGCATGGAGGGTTCCATCCTTTTGGGCATGGCAAGTGAGGGATGAAGACTCAAGCAAGCACTTCCAGGACCCTCATTCTGTCCCACACCCTGAGAGCAGTTTACACATATGAACTTATCTAATCATCATGCCGGTCTGTGAGGAAAATTATTTTCCCATTTTACAGATGAGGACATTGAGGCCATGGCAGGTGAGATCATGTTTTCAGGGTTATACAGCTAGTACCTGGTAGAGCTGAGATTTAAACACAGGCAGCAGCTGGGCTGCTCCCAGCCTGTTTGGTAGGTGATCTTCCGGCTGAGACTCTGTAGAGCAAAGACATCAGGTTAGGTCTTCATTCACTGAGATGGTCCTGAATCCTCCTACCAATGAGAGTGTCTTAGCAGCAAAGACTGGAACCAAATGGCCTAACATTTTCCTTTCTACTGTCTGGACGCCTCTGACCCCCTTGCTTGCATTGTTCTCACCTGGCCACGAGTCTCTGAGCGCACCTGCCGGGCTCCTTTCATTTGGTTCATTGACTGGCAGCCTCACCTGTGATGCCCTGAGGACTGTTAGCTCACTCTGTTTCCATCCTTCCATCCCAGGTACCATATCAGTGAACAGCAGGCGCACACCATTCACTGCCAGCGGGGAGAGCGAAATCCTGGACCTGGAGGGGGACATGTATCTGGGCGGGCTGCCGGAGAACCGTGCCGGCCTCATCCTCCCCACTGAGCTCTGGACTGCCATGCTCAACTACGGCTACGTGGGCTGCATCCGTGACCTGTTCATCGATGGGCGCAGCAAGAACATCCGGCAGCTGGCAGAGATGCAGAATGCTGCAGGCGTCAAGTCCTCCTGTTCGCGGATGAGCGCCAAGCAGTGCGATAGTTACCCCTGCAAGAACAATGCTGTGTGCAAGGACGGCTGGAACCGCTTCATCTGCGACTGCACAGGCACAGGCTACTGGGGAAGGACCTGCGAAAGGGGTGAGTTGGCCCTCGTGTGTGGCATGCAAGGTCTGGGTTGGCGTCATGTATAGCAGGTGTGTCCCGATGTATACCTACCTGTGTTCTCTCCGTGTTACAAAAGTGTTTCCTCCCATTCACTGCTCTCTAGATTATACTCTTTCTGACTCTGGATGTGTGAATTTGTTGAACTAGGGTCGGATCCTGGAAAGGGAAACTTTAAGGTAAATATTACCAAGCTCATGATACTTTTTGGATTAAGTATGAGACACTTTCTATCCAGAGTAGGTGAATACTTCTTTTTTGGGTTTCTGCATGGGCTAACAAACTTGCTGTTTCATTTATTCATTCAACTCATGTGTTTTGGAGCTTTCTACCTGCTAGCCCTTGGATCAGGCTTTAAAAATACACTATTGAACAAGGTAGACCCAGGCCTGATCTCATGGAGTTGCTGCCTGGTGGAATATTTAGTCATGAAACAAATAATCACAAACGTGGTGAGCTCTATAAGAAGGCAGCATGATGTATTGGTAAAGAACATGAACACTGGAGCTAGGCTGGGTGAGAAATCTGACCTTTATGGAGTGATGTGAACTTTATCAAGGTAATCAATATCTTTGAGACTTGGTTTCCCCCTCTGTAAAATAGGGGTAATCAGTTACCTACCTCAGAAGGTAGTGGTGATGATTAAGTGAGTTAGTAGACGATGACTTAATAAATGTCAGTGATTGTTACAGTAGTAGTTATTGTCATAAATATCATTAAAAGGAAAATAGAAGTTTGGGGGTCCCTTGGCAGGGGGACCCAGCATGCTGTGGAGGTTCATAGAAAGCTGCTTCAAGGAAGAAATTTGCAACCTGAGACTTGAAACAGGAGTAGGAGTTAGCTTGGCAAAGAGTTTGGAGGAAGGCATGTGTCTTAGATAAGAAAGAAATGTGCCAAGGGACAGAGGTTAGAAACTGGGTCATGGTTGGGGAAGTAAATGAAGTCCAACAAGGACTGGAGTGTGGCATGAAGGGGGGGAAGGGCGTGAGAGGTGGCTGAAGAGGAGGGGAGCACCAGAGCTGGGGGAAGCCCCTTTTCATTCTCCACGTTGGCATCTTGTATTTGCACTGAAGTACAGTTTGGGCAAAGGGCAGAGATAAATGTAAAAAGAAGCAGCATCAGGGCAAGGAGATTCTGGTCTATAAGCTGTGTCCAATCCCAGCTCGCTTTATTCTTTTATATGCCAAGCTTATAGACTTCAAGCTGGCTGTCTATAGGTTGTCAACCTCTATTTTATATGAAGGGATAATTTACATAGTTACCAAGTGTAGGTCTAGGGCTTGAAAGATACTGCCTATGCAGTAGACATAGTTCCTACTCTCAAGCAGTCTATCACTTGTTTATCTGAGAAGTTGAGAGGTCTCTATGAGAAGCAGTAATAAAATGATACAAGGTAGCAGCATGGGTGCTGTTGGTGGACCAGACTGGGAAGGCAGGGAGATTGAGGGAAGAGAGGACTTTCTTAAGGAGGGAACTGCAAGGTCTCATCCCTACGGACCATCAGTGGACAGAATTGTCCAATATCAGGAGTCTGGGGATGAGGATGATTCCTGAACAAACTTGGAACAGGTGCTGGATGACCAGGCAAAGATGTTTTCAAGGACTGGCTTTTGTGAGGTCCACTGTATAATTCGTTAAGGGGTTTCAAGAGAATGGTAGATCTTTTTTTTTTTTTTTTTTTACAGCTGGATCAAAAACAGGACACAGCACATTGGGGTGAAGGAGAACTCTCTTAGAGCTCATGGAATGTAAATTCAGAGTCACTGAATTTTTGAAGCTACCACAAGCAGAATAGGAGCTAAGATGTGGAGGCAGCCATCTGGAACACAAGTGGGCCACATGGGGCTGGACAGTCATCAAGCTCCTAGACTTTTTCCAAACATCGTTGTAGGGTAGACTACCCTGGTCCTGGTTTGGGGCAATAGAAAGGGCATTTGACCTCTGAGATGAGAGAGACAGTTTTGGTGTAAGCCACACTGTGATAGATCTCCCACTACCTATGAAGTCGTGTAAGAACCTAAGATCATTTCAGACCTCTCACTCCTTCCCCTGGGGTCTCCTCTCAACTCAAGGGCCTTAGGACTGCCGAGGAACGGCAGCAGTGACTGTAGCCAGCTGCACAGTGTCTCTGAGCTCACCTCTTCTAAAGGGCAGATCCGTGGGAGTTGGTCCAAGATTTGCCAAGAACAGTGAAAGTCACTGCACCTTTTATGTTGTCACTTCTGACTAGTCATTAAGAAGCAAGTGACTGGGAATATATGAGGGACAATTATTCCTGGGACATTGCAGCCAAGTCATCCATTCTGGCCAACCGAGAAGCATAACAAATTTAAGACATTTGATCTATAAGTCGCTCAAATCCCAGACGGTGCGACCGATTGTTTTGTTCCCCTGCTAATTGTTTTTTGGCCCTGTATTGTTCCTGACACCATGTTCAGAATGAATCAGTGGAGTGTAAAAATGATAGGACTCCACTTGGAAGCAGAGAAAATAGAGTTCTCCAATGACATTGTTTTTCTTTATTGAAACTGATTTCTCAGTGGAGATGCTTTGAGCATCTTTTATTCATTTTTATACATGACACAGACATTTATTGAAACCCTTGTATGTTACAGGCCCTGTATCAGATTCTGGAAATGCAAAATCACTGACATAGCTCCTGATTTTGATGAAGGGGTGTATAGTCCTTCCAGGAAAACAAAGGGAAATGTGGGAAATGTGCTAACATGTGGTAGATGTTTTGCTGTATGTTCATAGGGGACAGTAGGGCAAACAGATGGGAGAAGCCATGCCTGGGTAGGGGGGTGATGGTTGGGAAAGGAGATTTGAGGTTTCTTAGATCTTTTTGTTTCCTATTTCTAACAAAACTCTGATCCTACAGGCACTTCTGAAGAGTGGTGAAGGAAAAATATTTGTTAACATTCTTTATGTAAGGACCATGATCCCTTTGGGATACAGGAAAGCTGCCCTACGCACTGTGACCCCATCAGTCTGGGCACTCAGTTTACCATTTTCTCTAATTTCTTTCTATAAACATTAACCCTAAGCCTAGAAATCATCATTTGTACTAAATATGGTAAGATTAGGACAATTTCTAAGGCAATGTGTCCCAACCCACCCAAACAGTATCCTCTACTTGGACTTTGTTGTGGGATCAGTCCTTTGGTATCACTGGTCCCACAATAGGAATGGTCAGGTTAAAGAGGCATTTGTTCATATAAAACAGAGAAAACTTAGGTGGGATGTTAAAACTGGCGTTCAGAGAAAAAGCAGAATTGGGGCTGGCCCAGGTCAGACAATAGATCAAAATAGCTTAAGAACTCAAGCAAACTGAGCAAGTATGTCAGTTTGTGGGGCAACACCCAGATCAAAGCTGTCCTCTAGAGACAAGGGAATAGGGCAAGGGTCCTAGGAAATATATGAATATGTGAGATCAAGGTTAACTTGCAGGTGTATCTTTCTCTTATAGTAAAAATGGACGACTCTTGCCCGTACCTTCATGAGAGTGTTTCTGCTGCCTGTGAAGATAGCAACTCTAAACCTTGACATTTAACAATCGGCTGGATATTGTACTTAGCTTGTTTTGGGATGATCTGATACTATTCTAAGATGTAGATCTATCTTCCCAGCCCAATTGTTCAGCTTTAGCTATTTTGGCTTGTTCTTCATAGTGATGCGGGTGATGTCTGTCTCCGTGACCCAAAAAGCAAAGGCCTGTTTTAGCTGCTTAATGCCAGTCACTTTGGTTAAAACGCTTGTCTGCTAGAAGACCACCTGCCCTCCTGTGAAGGAGGAAACATTCTAGCTTGTCTTTCTTAAGAAGATATGATCAGTTGACATGGAACAACCATAGCATCTTCTCTTTGTCCATATTGCCAGACTGTTTAGTTCAGTTGGTGGGAGCCAAGCGTCAATGGCCAAGACTATGAATTTGATTAGTTTGTGGACCATCAAGCTTCAAGTTGGTAAGGCCACTGCAGAGTCTGTCCTCTCCTGTGGATGGCTTTTTATGAATGTATGCCATCATTGATTTGGCAAGCAAGAAAGGAGGATTCAGCACAAGTCTATTCCTATGACAAGAAAAGTAACCTACATGTAACTGGGCTGGCCTGGTGCTTAATGGCATGAATGTTAGAGTCACATAGACCTGGTTTCTGTGACTTACTAGCTAGGTGACCCACAACCAATTTCTCTCTTAATTCTTCTTCTTCTTCTTCTTCCTTTTTTTTTTTTTTTTTTTTAAAGATTTTATTTATTTGACAGAGATCACAAGTTGGCAGAGAGGCAGGCAGAGAAAGAGGAAGGGAAGCAGCTCCCTGCCAAGCCAAGAGCCCAATGCAGGGCTCAATCCCAAGACCCTGGGATTATGACCTGAGCCGAAGGTAGAGGCTTTAACCCACTGAGCCACCCAGGCGCCCCTCTCAATTCTTCTAAGCCTCAGTTTCCTTATCTGTAAAATGAGGATGCTAATACTTTCTAGGTTGTGTTCTTTTGGTTGCAAGCTACAGAACTGACTATGGCTAACAGAGTCAGGGAAGGGGAATTACTGCATGATTCCATAGAGAGGTACTGATCAAATGAAGACCTCACTAACTATGTCTTTAAAAGGGAAGCAGAACAGCTCCAGGGACCCCAAGGCACTGCAATGGATGTGATTCATCTCTCCTAACCTCTAGGTTCTGGATTTTTCTATCTAGAATTTACCTATTCCAAAACCAGAAACTGATTGGGCCAATTTGGTTTGTCTGTCTTTCCTTCCCTTAACCAGCTCTGTCCAGGTGGGTGGTCACCTACAACAGATAGGAAGGATCACCTAGAGGCATGTGTGTGTGTGTGTGTGTGTGTGTGTGTGTGTGTGTAAACATCTATGTAAAATGTTACTGAACCATTTTCTTAGTGCTCTTCTATGGCTAAGCTCAGCATTCCTGACCCATAAGGCCATATCCTGTTACAGATATTCAGCTATGTGGAACTGCTTCTGTCTGATAAAAGAAAATATTTCATGGGATCATGGAAATTGGATCCCTTTGAGAATATTAATTTGCACAACCAAGAGAATGTGATGAGAGGGTAAATCTGCTTTTCTCACTGGTTCCCAGGATTCCATTCATCTGATATAAACACCAGCTGAAAACCAAGAATGCTGATATTTTGAGTTTTCTCAAGTAACTCTTGTTCCAAAGAAAAAGAGTCCAGACAGCAGCTGCTCCCCCTTCCAGCTCAGGAACTTCCCTTTCAGCCAACTCTCTGAGTGCTGCTGTGTGTTCCTGGGGTGGTGGCAACACCTTGTGCCTGGGAAGGCTGAGATCCCACTGATGAGACTGGAATGTGTCATTTGGATGCCATATGGAAATTGTGACATCAGAAATAGTAGAATTGGCAAGTACTATTGATGTTTCCTGTACCCAATTCTTGTTTCAGTAGGTGAGGAGTTGGAAACATCACTTTAACTTGGAGTAGCTGTAGAATGGTTAAAATTCACGATTCCTGACTCTTAATCTGTTGTACTTTTCATTATATTGAGGAGACTTTCCTTCCTGTTTATCTGAAAGAGGTTAGAGTGTAAGGTCATTGAGAGAAAAATAATGCATGAAATATCTCTGTGCCCTCTCTCCCCCAGTCTGAGGGACTGTGCGGTACACATACAATGTGGTCATTAAATGTTGGAAGGCCTCAGTCCTCTGTCCTGGGTTTCCTGTTAGTCTGCACACTCCCCTTGGTATCTTCATCCATTGCTATGGTGTCAAAGGTCATCTATATGTCAGTGACTCCCAAATCTAGGGTTTCTAGCCTGGAATGCTCTAGCATCCCAGATTTCTGTATCTAGCTGTCTACTTGAGATATCCATTTAGATTTCTGATAGGTATATCAATCTTAACATTGAAAAACAGAAATTTTGAGTCCCTCCTCCCAATGTTAGACTTTTTTTTTTAAGTTTTCCCCATCTCAGTAAATGGTATCACCATTGTCTTTGGCATTCTTGTTGATTTTTCTCCCTGATCTCATTAAATCTCTCAGCAAATTCCTATTGATTGCTTAGTTAATCATATTCTCATCTATTCAACTCTCTCCCTTTCTACTACCATCATCGTAGGTCAGTCTACACTGATCTCTTTTTTGGACAACTAGATAGCATGTCATATGATTATGGAAAGCTCAAAATCATTTTGTGCTTTTTTTAAAGAGTATTAAAGTTAGATTATTAAAATGTTTCCCATTTAACACATTCCTGCCCAAACTAACTTTAGTTTCAGTGTCTTTTCTTTCCCCAAATTGTAGGAAATGAAGCTGTGATACTTCTTTGGAAATAACTTTGGCATTATCATGGTGATTCCACAAGTAGGCCTCTCTCTTCTCTGTACCAGGTGTGGTGAGCTAAGTTGTGAGGATGCAGATTAGTAGAAGACATGGTTTCCATTCTTCATGAACTCAAAAGCTCGTGGAGGGGATGGAGAAGTAGTCTGCAGATTGTAATGCAGTCTGCGAAGGGCAGTAATTCAGGGAATAATCATAGGGAAGAAAGATGGTAATTAGAAATCAAAATATGTTTAGTACAATATATCACTTTGTAACTGGTTCTGGATCCACTGGGGTCTGCTCAGATCGACTCACTGGTTTAGGAATAGAAGAAACTCTAGCTTCCAAGGTCAAATGCAATAATGCTGGTCACTTTTATAGGTTCCAGTGCAATTGAGGATTTGCCCCCCATTCCCCAGGGACACCCAGGCCCTTTATTTAGGTATGTGACCTTGAGATTCTTACCTGGATTCTCTGGCCTCTCTGTTCTGCAAAAATAAAATGAGGCAGTTAAGTTTCCTGCTCTCTCAGGGCCCTTCCAATTCTAAAACTCTGTGATTCTCAAATGTCATCAGTCTGGCAGTGTCTTTCCTTATCCCGAGGAGAGGGGTAAAGGTGAGTGAAGGGCAGGATAGGAACGCAAGTCCTTGTTCCTTATAGGCTGTGGAACTCTCTGAGTTAGGAGGCTGGGTTTAGTTATATCAGCACCGCAATGAAGTACTCTGATTCCTTCATCTATGAAAATTAATGCCTTAGTGTACTGGGAATACTTCAGGCCCATGATACATAAGTTTTAATTGACGGATTCATGAATAGAACCTTGTATTTCTTTCTTTTTTTAAAAATATTTTATTTATTTATTTGACAGACAGAGATCACAAGTGGGCAGAGAGACAGGCAGAGAGAGACGGGGAAGCAGGCTCCCCGCTGAGCAGAGAGCCTGATGTGGGGCTCAATCCCATGACCTTGAGATCATGACCTGAGCAGAAGGCAGACGCTTAACCCACTGAGCCACCCAGGTGCCCCAGAACCTTAGATTTCTTAAGAGCATTAGAAGGCTGTCACCTTTTCCATCCAGTTTTTACCCCTTTTGATGGGTAATGACATGTATCAGAGAAAGGGGCTTTTTAAGAATAGACCATTCATCAACACCAACCAACATATCCTCACTTTTTCTTATTTTTGGTGCTTAGCTTATACAGTTGTATGTCCGGTGACTACCATAGCAGCAAGAAAACTTAGCCTCCTCTTTTTCCTCTTCTTGTTTTCTGCATTTCCCTTCCCATAGGCTCAGGATTATATGATCCCTGGAAATAGGCCCAGAGTCTGTGAACCCTTCCTAAGTGTTACTTCACCAGGTTAGGGTCTGAGACACTGCGGATCGCAGCTGCCCCTGTAACTTTAAAGAGAGTCAGGGAAGGAGATTCTAGCTGCTCTGGGGTCTTGAAGCTCAAGGACCTCAGAAGGACAGGCTGGGGACTTTGGACGTCTTTGAAAAATCTACAGTTGGGCCTGTGCTTAGCCTGAGAATGTGAGGGTCAGAACTTTGGGGCAGCACATGACAGCTGCTTAGAGCCATTGCGTGCCTGCTGTGGGCTGTCATTCTGCCAAATGCAGAGACATGGTGGCCATTTATATGGCCCCTCTGTACCTTCATTACTTTTATTACTGCCTTTGCTAAAAGCTTCTTCACTACCGGCAGGCACCTGCCTATTGTGGCTGCAATCAATTGAGATGCTGCTGAATTATGAGAAACAAGTGCTTTAAAAGGCACGCAGATTATCACAGCCTTTTCAAGCATCTCTGGCTCTGTGTGTCTTTTTGTAGGTAGGTGAATCCTTGCTTACTCCCATCTGGGTTATGAGGAAAGGGAAGTTAAGAGATCTGTTTATTGAGGGAAATTCTGTGCCTGCTCTCTGTTAAGTCCTGGGCCATTTAACCCTCTCATCCACTCTGCAGGCTGCATAATATGGCCCTCATTTTCTGGATGAAGAAACAAAGGGCTGGATTCATTCATTCCAAAGCACCTACTGAGCACCGTGTGCTGGAGACCGCGTTGAGCCCTGAGGATACAGAGCATTGATTTTGTCCCTCCTCACACATACCAATAAATTCTGATCCCCGACGAAGGTGACACATAAATGCAGGGTGGAAGATCATGGACAGCATCACAGATTGGGTGACACTTAAAAGCTGAGGCTTGATAGAGTAGCAGGACTCTGCCCGGTAGGCCAGGCAGACCAGACAGGTAAAGGCCTTCCAGGCAGAGGGAACCTATAGGCAAAGGTGACTTTGGTAAATAGGAAGGTTTGCACGTGGGTGGAATCTAAAGTGTGGGAGTAGGAACATTTTAGAAGGTGTGGCTGGAGAGGTGGCCCGGCCAGTTATGAGGCACCTCGTTTGCTCGCCCAGCAAGCTTGGACTGTATTTCACAGGAGGCATGTGATTTTTAGCAATGGGATGACAGGATGGCATGGGGGAGACAGGAGACCACGGACCACTGTGCATTAGTTCTGTTTGTGTTTGCATTAATTCAGGAATGAGAACTAAGAGCCCCCAGTGAGGTAGAGAGAATGGAGGTTGAGTTTTGGGGACCCACCCGATAGATATTTAAGGGGCAGTGTCAGTGGGACTTAATTGTACAACAGCTAAAGAGTGGCCAGTACTGGATTAGAATGAGGGTTTGGCCAGAGAAGTTACAGTGTCTTCTCTGTTCTGCTCAGCCTTCTCCGATCAGCCGGAGATTCTTGGGAGGAGTAGGGAGGATGTTGCTAGGAGTCATCTACATGGGCTGGCCCCGCCCTGAGCATATGCAACCAACCCTCTGTCTGTGCCTCGGTTTCCATGTTCACCACCAGGAATATCCATGGTGTCTGCTTACTTGGCTTGTTGGGAACCTCTGTTGCAGAGTCAAAGTGTGTGATGTGCTCACACTTATACAGATAAGCCAACATGCCCCTTTTTGAATCTAGAGTTCAGCAATTCAAGAATGAAAAGATTATCTGGCTGGTGTTTTTATCCCATTTTTTTTCTTGTTTTGTAGAAATAACCTGGATAAGATTTTTGCGTTTAAGCGTAAGATACAGGTTGGAACTTGAAAGTGGGAAGGAGGGTTGTGCCAGAAGGGAAAATGACCAAAAGCACATGCTTCTCCATACTTCAGGTGGTTTGTACTTGGAATCAAGGCATGACCCTGGTGTAATCCTAGATTCTGAAGAATTATGATAAAATGCTTTATGATGATCTTGACCAAGCTCTCTTGCATAGATTTGATGGGAAAAAGTAATTGTAGTTTCTTTGTCTATTTTGAAACTGGACATATTTGAGATTAAGCTGAAAGATCCTTTCCTTAGAGATAGGAAAACCAGGTTTTTAAATTTTCCTGTATTTGGGTTTCTCATTAGGACTTTACAGCAATGACACCCCGGTACCGAGGTTCGCCTATGTGTCTGTGTGTAGAGCATATGTGTATAATTTCCTTCCAGTTTCCCAGACTTTTCTCTGTTTTATCACGGGATCTGTTTTAATCCAGTTTCGGGATTATGAAGGGCGGGAGACAGCAGCCATGTAGCAATCATGAAGAGAAAGCAAAAACTCAAAACCCGAGACTGGATTGACCCGAAGAAAACCAGGCAGAGTGTGAAGAGTCATAGATCTGAGTCATAGGCTCAGATGTCTTCTGGCACACACACCCCGCCCGCCGCCCCCCCCTGCCAAGTTTTTGGTTGAGGAAACTGAGGCCTCCAGGTAAGAATTGAGTGGCTCAAAGGGTACACTATAATATTCTTAACCCCTCACTTCAGTTCCCTTGCTTGAATTTTTCAAAGAAATACACGCAGGCAGTATCTGTGTATATTTTGTGCAGGGGTGTGTTCATGTCCCCCTGGCCTACTAAGCAGTAGAATCATGGTCCTATAGGAGAAGCTTTTGGTCAATCTCCAGTAATTTAGTCTTATTGGTAAATTGTATTTGAAATGCTGGCAATTGATTTAGAGAGAAAGAAAGGGAAGAGAAAGATGTGGATACATTTCTCTTTTCTTCCTTTCATCACCCATCCCATCTTGCCCCATGAACAACAAATAAACCCAGCCCCACAGAGAGGATGTAGGGACAAGTGCTTCTGGGACTTCAAGCTGGAAACCCTGGACCTGAACAGCTCTTGGAAGGCCTCCTTCTATGGGCTATTGGACTGCCATTTCCCTGGCAAAGAGATGCAATCATTCTTGGAGAAGATCATTTCATGCTTCTTAACATGTTTAACCTTTACAACAAGGCATTCTCATCAAAATGTCAACAACCCCCAACAGAGTCTTCTGAGAGCCCAGTAAATCAGAAACCTTATGAAATCTGTGGGATTAGCGTGCTCTCCTTCTTCATTTCCCCAGGGAAAGAAAGCCCGGTGCCTTTCAGATTTCAATCTTCTCTGCAGGCCCCTTGTCTGGAGTTGCCTGCTGTGGCCCACTGGTATTTGAATATTGTTTTTCTGCAGTTGCCCACAGCCACATGCTCACACCAGCCGAGGGCAGCACGTTCTGTATCTCCATCAGTGACATGGTAAAGGGAAGATAACTGCTCTGATGTTTGTGCAGCTGAATTATTCCCAACCTTGAAGTCTTCCTTTCTGGGTCTGAAGTTAGTGGCTGGCTCTTAGAGTCAGTAAACAAGGACCACACCTCCAGCTGGGTGTCTCTTGTCCTCTTGCTCCATTTTTCAGTCTGTAAGGAAACTTCTTCCACAAACAACCCGACTTCTCCACTCGCTGCAAAGTGGGGCCTCCTGTGAAGGGCTGCAAAGTCAGGTCTGTGTGGAGTACAGACGTGGGAAGACAATTATGCTCAGTTTACATCTGAGGAATGATAGGGTCAAGGCTAGATTAAAAAAACTTGTTCAAGGGTGTCTAGTTCTTCCGGGCCCTCCACCCCCAAACCCACTCTTTTCTGATCAGTAATACTCTATGACTTCTAGTGACAAAGAAGCTCACCTCCCATTCATTTTCGGGTAGCCCTGAATATTCCAAGAATCTGTTTTTGGAGTACTAAGCATTTACCTTCAGCTCAGGTCATGAATCCAGAGTCCTGGGATAGTATCCCATGTTGGGCTCCCTGCTCTGCCGGTAGTCTGCTTCTCCCTCTGCCCCCCCTCCCATTCACTCAATCTCTCTCTTTCTCTCTCTCACTTAAATAAATAAATAATCTTTTAAAAAGATTTCCTTCTGCCCTAAACTGAACTCTCAATTCTTCTAATAATCTTTTTTTTTTTTTTTAAGATTTTATTTATTTGACAGCGAGAGAGGGAACACAAGCAAGGGAAGTGGGAGAGGGAAGCAGGCTCCCCATGGAGCAGGGAGCCCAATGTGGGACTTGATCCCAGGACACTGGGATCATGACCTGAGCCGGAGGCAGATACTTGATGACTGAGCCACCCAGGCGCCCCATCAATTCTTTTATTATCTTTCTTTTGATATTGGCTCAGGCTTTGGGAACGATACAGGATTTATCCACTCAGGTGACATTTATTCAGTACTCAGTATGCCACGGACACCCGGGGTATATAGAACTGCTCAAACCCAAACCCTCTTCTCCAACAGACCTTCAGTTATTTCAAGAGGACTATCTTTTTCCACTGAAGTGTTGTCAGTCATTCTCAGGATAGACATCACTGCCCGCTTCAACCACTCCTCCCCTGTTGGGGTTGTGAGTTCCTTCATAATCTAGTGGTCACTGAAGTGGCTGGAGGAGGGGGAGAGGGGCCATGCACTCCCTCAGTGCAAGCATGGTTTCCAGTGCCAGGGAGCTGTGTGAAGCAGGGAATCCTCTTAAGCAGCAGGCATGCGTCATTAAAGCAATGGCCTAAGTGATTAACAGACACTGTGACATCATATCCGTGTGGCCAATGGGACTCACTGGTATATTTATGAGGGGTATATGCTTTTGCTAGTTTCTTAACCTGAAAAAAATGCCTTGGGTCCACAGTAGGCAGCATATATTTGCTGCCGGAATGTATTTCTTAAAATAGTTCTAGACTGGGTGAGTTAAAGCACATTTTTCAAAGCGAGGCTGAATTTATTTTTGGCCATATGAACTTCTCAGGGTATCACTCAACGAGGAAACCAGGTTTTTGCCTAATATCAGCTAATAGAGGATTACGGGATGCTAGAGCTGGTCACAGCCTTAAGAGTCATCTAGTCTGGTTATGATAATTTACAAAGGAAGAATCGGGGTTCTTCATTATGTAAGTTGTCCAGGGTCACACAGGCAGCCGTGGTGGGTCTCCTAACTCAGGATTTTGAGTCCTGGACTGGGACTCTCGGTCCTAAGGCCATGTCAGGAAGTGCTCTAACTTAGTGCCTTTGGTATGATTGTTCTGCGTAGATGACAACAGTTGTGTACAACAACACAGAACCTTTCTGCATAAGCTCAGGGGCTCCTTGCCATTTTTTTTTTTTTTAACCATGTAATAGTCCCTTTATTTATTGCAAATAGGCTAGGCGATTAATTCACAGTTAGCAACTTATGGCCTGGAAAATCTCATTACCCGAACTTTACATTATCAACACATCTGTTTAAAAAGAAGGCTTAAAGAAGTGGTCTGAATATCTAGATTCCTGATCCTCTCCAAGAAGAGGGAGAAGCACTGGAAGGCAGTTTTGGAGGGAGTGTGGAGGGTAGTAAGGTTGTCAAAGCCACTGAAATTCACACATGAGGGAGTGTAAAAAGGGAACCCACATTTATTGAGAACCTACTATGTGCCAGGTAGGGTTTGGTGCTTAGGTTAAGGTGTAGGAGCTTTGTAGTCAGACAGAGCTGGGTATGAAACCCAGTTCCATCACAGATTACCGTGCAGTCGTGGATGCATTTTAACCTCTCTGAGCCTCTGTTTTCCAAACTGTATAAACAAGTCTTTTTGGGGTTGTCGTGAGGCTTAAATAAAATTATTATGTAAAAATATTAGCATGATACCTGCAACTTTATATGTGTTTAATGCATAGAATAAGCTTATAAAGTGTGTGGTAGCATTAGAATTTTTAAGATAATTAAGCCAAGGCCCAGAAAGATGAAATAAGTTGCCATAGTCACAAATACTAGGTGGGATATTTTAAACCCAGTCCATTAGGTTTTGTATTATATTTTGCCATTCCTTAACAGGGGAGATCTTGGACGTGCTGGGATCAGGTACTTTGAAAGGGAAAAAGAACGTGGGAAGTTTAGAGAGTACAGAGGCCATTTTTGGTTTATCTGCCAACTCTGTGCATTCTCAGCTTCAAGACTTTGAGTGAGTGAACTTGAGGAACAAGAGATAAGGAAACTGCCCATCTGCAGTAAATTCAGGATTTAGAAAAGCAATCAGGATCATCCACATCCTCTTGCCCACTTTCTTGGTTCCTGAGCGAAGGTGAGAAACTAAGTTTTCACAGGCTGGTCCAGAAAAGCTTGGAGGGGGTGCCCTGGACTAGGAAGACAAACGTTGTCCTATTACAATTTATCCAGGGTTAACACACACTCTCTCATTCCTCGGCCACGAAATTGGATCTTTCTCAATTTTGTTTTGCTTGTCTGTTTCCTGCCCTAGCCAGTGAACCATCAAGCTTGTATCAAACATCCCAGTGCCAGGGCTAGAAAAGGAGCCCAATCTGTATTGTGGAGGGAAAGAGTGGAAGGATGACTGGAAGCCTAAATGAATGGGACTAACTCTAAGATTTACTTCCCCGAAGTTAGAATTCTGGTTTATTATCTCATTTAGAGAAATTGAGAAATTTAGAGAAACTTGGTGCCTGAACACCCCTCCTCTCCACCCCTCGACCCACACAGGTTAAGATTTTTTGGTGGGCAGAGGCCAGAAGTCTATAGAAGTCTAGAGAAGTCTCCTCCAGGAATTCCCTTAGGCTGGGGCGTAGCCTCTTGCAGCAATTCCCATAACCCAATATTAGCTGTTGAGAGGCGAGATTCAGTGTTGCTCAAGGTGAACAGATGGGCAGCAAAGGAGGAAGCTCTGATAGAAGGCAAAGGGGACTTATGCCTTCAGAGCAGGTATTTCTACCAATGGGGCTAATGATGGGGTTGACCTTGCACCTCTCCTTAGTGAGAGAAGCCCCCAGTGGGTCCCCTCCTCTGTTACCCTTGCCTTTTATCCTCCTTCGCCTTCTTTATCTCCTCTCTTCTTCATTATTTCCTCCACCTCAAACCTACACAACCCTTTCTCCCCTTCTCTCTCCATTTTTGAGGCTCACACAGCAACAATGTCTACCTTTGAATGGGCAGTTCCCTTGCAGAGAGATGAAATTGATGCTTCTTTACTCAGCATGAGAGGCCTGGAAGCTGCCATAAAATGGGGGCTGCCAAAAGCAAGAAGGTGGCTGGTACCCAGGGCTCTCTAGGTAAGTGGCAGCTGGTAGAAGGGAAGAGAGTTTGGCCCCAGGCCTCTGCAAGCACTTTGTCTAGCCTGAAGCCCTCTCTATGTGAACTGTGATCACTGAGACAGGGTCTCAGCAGTAGAGAACAATGACTCTGCAGAACTGGGTGGCTAAAGCACAAGGCGGGGAAACGGGCAGAGTATTCTTGACCTGGCTGCTTCAAAAAGGCTCTCTCTGACTGGGTTGGGTGGTTGGGTTTGCCCCTTGGGCTTTCTTTAAAGGGAGGTTGATGCCTGATGGATAAAGCTGAGTTGAATTACTTCTCCATAAAATTTCTTTTCCTCTTTCTTTCTCCCTTCAGTCTTCTCACTTCTTTCTCACCTCTCCTGCACCTTCCTTCTCTTCTTTCTGCCATCCCTTCAGACACATTTTGTCTTCTTCCTATGTGGAGGATGTTTGGCTCATCCCATCTCTTTTCACTACTGATTTGCCTTGAGCCATTGATGCCATGAATCTTGACTTTGGTTGGACTGTTAGTCTGTCTTCATAAAATGCTACGTATAAACCAGTCTCTACCTTAGAGCTTGTGAGGCATGTTTACCACTGTTGCGAAGAAGCCTCCTAAAGAATTATTCTCAGTGGCTTTATTATCAACCTTCTAGGTCATGGATCTCCATTAAAAGGAAAATGAACATTGATTTTTATGATTACAACAGCAATATATTCTCTAGAAAGTTTGGACTGTGTGAAAATTTATTCAACTTTTAGTTAGCCCATATTAACTGAGTACCTATTTCGTGGCAGATATAAAAAAAACTCTAACGAAGCACAATTGTATTAGAGATGGTCATTGTTAACCTAGTGGTATGCTTTATTCCGTTCCTTTGGGCGATGTATAGATACAATATATTTTGATGTAATTTTAAAAAGTAATTCTATCCTGACTTTGTTCAGTTAGAATTATGTCATATCTATTATATAATTTCATAATTATACCATAATTTCAATTTAGCTTTATATCACAACCTTTATCTCAAATCATAAAGAAAATCTTCAAAAATATGATTTTTTTAAAAGATTTTATTTATTTGTTTGACAGAGATCACAAGTAGGCAGAGAGGCAGGCAGAGAGAGAGGAGGAGCAGGCTCCTTACTGAGCAGAGAGCCCGATGCGGGGCTCGATCCCAGGACCCTGAGATCATGACCTGAACCAAAGGCAGAGGCTTTAACCCACTGAGCCACCCAGGTGCCCCCAAAAAACGATTTTTAATTACTTTCTATTAGGTATATTTGCCAGCTACTGCCTCAGTCATGTTGTTAATAAGCCACTCGAGACCTTAGTGGCTTACAACAAGCAACATTTAAATGGTATGCTGACAGGTTGGGGTGGCTGTGAAATGGCTGCATAGAGCTGCAGGTTTTGATGGTCTCCACATTTTCCTTGGACACTGCCTGGGGAATATTATCTTGGCAAATGGCAGGGAACGGAAGAAGCAGCATAGAAGCGTTTAGTGTCTCCTAAGACCTCTGTCTGCATCTGGCACACTGTCACTTCTGTCCACATTCCCTGGGTAAGAGCAAGTGATGTGGCCAAGCCCCCTTACTCTAGTGGAAGACACTGCAAAGTGACAGGCAAAGGGTATTTTATAATACAAAAAACCCCAGGGAAGGTGTGAAGAATTATCAACAGTGATCCAGTCTACCATAGTAGACTGTCCGATTTTTTGCTATCACTGGGTACTCAAAAGCAGACTAGCCATTAATGGGTGAAGGGGAGTGGGAGGTACAGTTATGGAATGATTAAGTCTTGGGGATAAAAGGTGCAGCATAGGGAATACAGCAAATGGTATTGTAATAGTGTTGTGTGGTGACAGATGGTAGCAACACTTGTGATGAGCATAGCATAATGTGTAAACTTATTGATTCACTATGTTGTACACCTGAAACTGCTATAACATTGTGTCAACTACAGTAAAAAAAAAATGACTAGTTATTGATCTTTGCTGTTAGCCTCTAATGTACCCCATGTTAGTATTAGGCCTATCATGGGATCCTTTTCAAACCATGTAGGCTTCAGAGGACATCAGAGCCTTCTTCACTAACCCCATTATCTCTTCTGTCTGCTTTGTGGTTCCAATATATTTTTCTTTAAATTTTTTAAAGATTTTCTTTATTTATTTGACAGAGAGTCTGCTTTTAAGTACCATTAGTTCAAAAAAAAAAAAAAAATAGAAGGCAGGCCACTCTGTCTTTGACTAGGTTGTTCACTCTAGTGGGAAGAGTGGGGAGAGATTGGTTAAAACTAAAGGAATAATTATTGAACATTTATTATGTGCAACTTAACTGTGTGTTCTGGGAGGTAGAGAGAAGTAGTAACTAATTACTTAATTATTTTAAAAAGAAGGTGTGTATGTATTAGCAAAGTCATATTTTTTTAAAATTTTGTTTATTTATTTGACAGAGAGAGAGAGGGAGAGATCACAAGTAGGCAGAGAGGCAGGCAGAGAGAGAGAGGGGGAAGCAGGCTTCCTGCTGAGCAGGGAGCTTGACATGGGACTTGATCCCAGGACCCTGGGATCATGACCTGAGCCAAAGGCTGGCGCTCAAGCTGAAGGCAGGTTCTCATTGCACTGAGCCATCCAAGTGCCCCCCAATGTATCTATCTATTGGTACTTCAACTGATCACATCTCTAGGAATTTGATATCTTACTTCACAGATTGCCTTCTAGACCAGATAAGAAACTAGCTCTGCTTTTAAAGCAGAGAATGCTTATGATCATTACCGTAGAAGGGCTTAAAGAGATGAAGCCTAGACCTAGTAGGGTCAGTTCCAGAAGATCATTAGCCTCAGAACGTAGAGGTGAAGGCAGAAGGATTGGATAACTGGTTTGAGATTTGCCCTCCAAAACATAATGGAGAGAGTCCATGAGAGGCTAGTGGAATAAGATGCACAGACACTTGCATTCTCCAGGGATGACTGAATCCAATTATTTGCTTATTAATTTAACTGACTTAAAATCAGAATCACTTAATTCCATTCTTACAACCTGTACTGATTTGCTCTTTATGTCTGGAATCCTTTTTTTGACTGAAATTTTTTTCAAGGCTCTGAGGAATATCTATATTGCTTAAGGTTCTGGTATTCAGACTGCTATTTTTTTTAAAAGATTTTATTTATTTATTTGACAGAGAGAGAGAGCAATCACAAGTAGAGAGGCAGGCAGAGAGAGGGGGAGAAGCAGGCTCCCTGCTGAGCAGAGAGCCCGATGAGAGACTTGATTCCAGGACCCCGGGATCATGACCTAAGTCGAAGGCACAGGCTTAACCCACTGTGCCACCCAGGGGCCTCCAGGCTGCTATTTTTGGCACTTCTCTGTTCTTAACACTTGGGGTCCTGCTTCTCTATGGGTAGACCTTTTAATTTTGTTTCTTTTGTATTTGTACTTCTGTTTTCAGTTTGTGTTAGGTTTTGAAATACATACTTTATTTCTCAAATTAGATAACCTGCTCTGGGAAGGCCAGGGCCAGGCCTTCTCCCCTGCTCAGTAGCTGGCATGTAGAATGTGCCAACACCTGTTTGTTGATGGTCATAGGTTCAGATCACAGATACCCTCGATCTTTTCGTCCCAAGACTGGACAGATCTTCTCTTCACCCATATATTCTCCCTCCCATGCAGATCACTTTGTTCTAGGCTCATATTTAATGCTTACATCCAAACTTTCTTGCAGGAAACCTAGTTTATGTATTCATTTCAAAGATAATTTTCTAAGGAAGGAATGTGATCATCTAAGTAAAGTTTGCCAATGTCAGGACATCAGTCATTCCTAGAAGGGCCATTTTTGAGTGGTCAGAAATAATAGAGGGGCTAATACAATAAACGAGGCTTAATAAGTTGTATTTTTCTCCCAAAGAGAAAATTTTCCCAGCCAAGTCAACCAAATTGAGGTAGGATACTGTGAGTGTGAAGAAAAAGAGAAACTGGTTTAGGGGATGGAGGAAGGGATATTGTGTGAGAGTAAGGCTAAGTTATAAGACTGTTAGCAGAAAACCACCTATTACCGCTATGTTTGACTACCATTCAGCAAGTATTGATTGAGATCCTATCATGTGATGGCAACTATGACAAAGGATAAAAGGGCAAAAGATGTCCCCAGTCTTCAGGGAACTCAAGGTCACCTTAGGGAGAATAGGAGACTGCCTCTAAGAAGACAGATTGGACACAAAGCTTATTCAACCAAGATCCTGTTTTACTTCAGTGACCTTGTTTAAGATGCAAGCTTGACTGGAAGTGGAAGAGGAGGGGTAGAGAATAGGCTTAGACTGCAGTCAGAATACAACTCCCATTTCTTTACTCCCAGAAACAATGAGCACAGTAAAGACTTTTCTCTATAGAGACGGAGAAGCTTCTGCAAAGATTACATCAGGATATTAGTGTAAAAAATTGGAGATTGCAAAGAGAGCCAAAGAACACACATCTGTATCTGCAAAGATCAGTGAAAACCACCCCTCCACGCATACGCATGCACAAGCACATACATGCACACACACACATCCACACGCCTTTTCCTGTTTTCTATCTATTCCTTGTATCTGCTGTTCTTTGATTAATAATCACAGTTTTAGATGCAAAATCAAGATAAAGTCATTTTAATCAAAGAATCAGCATTTCAAAGACATATTATACGGATGAAATCTTGTATATTATACTATTTTCCACACCACCATTTAAAATGATACTCATTCCAATGTTAGTAAGTGCCCACGATATGTAAGACACCCCTGATGGACCTTGGGGGTACGATGGTGGGTAAGAATGGACCCATCTTTGGCCTCTTAGAGCTTATGGTTTAGTGACAGGACAAAGACATTTATAAATAATCACCAATTAAACACATGCAACTTCAAACTCTTAAACTTGAGAAGTATAGAGAGCAAGGCCTAGCCGGGAGATCATGGAAAAATTCCTGAAGGAGTGTTGCTTGAGCTGATAACTGAAGGATAAACAAAAGGTAACCAGACAAGGATGGGCGTAGTCTTCCAGGCAGTAGGTTGTTACAAAGCCCAAGAGATACAAAGGAATGTGGCCTATCAGAGTCCCAGGAAGAGTATAAGCTGGTTGGGTCAGGACACAGAGAGTGTAGCTGGAAGGGAGGTAGAGGCTTGGTCATGCAGCCTCTTGTTTGTAGAGTGTTACTGATTCAGAATTTATCCTACAGAAGGGAAAATTGTGAAATAGCTATAAGCAGGGGAGTGCCAGGGCCATGATTTATTTTTTAAAGATCACTTTTTCTATGGGGTGAAAAGTAGGTTGAGGGGCACCTTGGTGGCTTAGTGGCTTAGTCATTAAGCGTCTGTCTTGGGCTCAGGTCATGATCCCAGGATCCTGGGATCGAGCCCCCCCATCGGGCTCCCTGCTCGGTGAGAAGCCTGCTTCTGTTCCCTCTTATGCTCTGTTTCTCTCCCTCTCTCAAATAAATAAAATCTTTTTAAAAAAGGTTGAAATGGGTTAAGAGGTGATACTAAAATACTAGTTCTCCAGAAACGAGTCCATGGTGGACTAAATTTGGACTAGGGCAGTGACCATGAATGTGAAGGGAAGTGGGTGAATGTGAGATATATTTAGAAGTCTCTATATTCATAGCATTTGAGATGTCAAAGAAAAACAAATGAGGACTTAGTATGGAGGGACTTTCATTTGAAAGCAAGGGAGGGAAGGGGACTGTTGAAATAGATTGTTTTGACAATAAGGTCTGAAAGCATCAAACAAACAAAATCAAACAAAACAGAAGAAAGATTTTTCTTTTCTAGGGTAAACAAAAAGGCAAGCAGAGATAAGCAGACTCTTTGGAGGGGATGCTGGGCAAGCAGGGGGAAATAACCACTGGGGTCTGATAGGAAAAGATTCTCGCCATGGTTACTAGAGTTCCGGAAGAAACTGCTAAGGAGAGCACGGTCCATTTTCTTGTGCATGCTCAGGCTTGGGGGCCAGTAGTAGAGCAGAGGACAATAAAAGGCAATTCTGAACCCTTGGTTCGAAAATACAATCCACCGTGTTCTAAAAGATGACCTGACTGGGGGCAAGGGGAGACAGCAACTACTTCTCCATGGATCATTGAATCCTTTCATTCCTCTCTCTGGGGGAGAGATGATAACTTCATTGCACACTTGGGGTTTATTTTAGGGGATCACACCCTTGAGTTCATTTATCCACATGACACCCAGAGGAGTCTTGAGCTGGGGGTTGGACTAGGAGTCAGTTTTCCTGTCCCCTTCTTTTATAGAAGAGGAAACCCGGGTCCAGAGTGGGAAACTGACTTCTCTAAGACATCTCCCCTTAATGGTTGGAAAACTGAACTTCAGACACCGAGTCTGGGAATAATTCTACTTCATGTGGCTGCTTCCCATGAGATAATTCTCATGACACTTCAGTGTAGCATTGTGGGTTCCTCCGGGGAGGTACATCGAAGTGCTTTCTACACCTCTACCCCCTAGGTAGCTAAATGCACGGATGCTGACCACACACAGTCTTACTCTGAAGGCTAGCAGATGTCCATCTGAAATTGCATCTGACAGCTTCAAGTTTAGTCTTCATTGTCCTGCTCAGCCGGGCTTCAGGAGGCAGCTGAAAGACAATATGGTGGATAGACTGTCAGCTTTGGGGGCAGGCAGGACTGGAAAAGGGAAGTTATGTTGCCAGTCACTAGCGGTGTCACCTAGGCCAATCATTTATGTTCTCTGAGTCTTATTTTTCTCACTCATAGAGTTGGATAATTATAATTGCCTCACTTCGATGGTTGCAGGTGTCTTTCAATTTCTCTGCTCGGCTGTGTGGATCTGCTGGAGTGGTTTGGGATGCGGCAGCTGAAACTGTCCCGTTGGTACCCAGGGGTCCATCACAGTTCCCGAGTGCACTGTAGGAAATCGTGATGGAATTGGCACGGCGGTACCTTAGCCTGCACCCCCCGCCCCTGGGTGAGCCCTAAAAATCTGCTCAGCCCATCTGGGGGCCTCCCATCAGGCCTGCACCAGCCTGTGTTCCTTGCAGGTAGTTAAGTGTTTCATTCAAGCTGTAGGTAGATAGGCCCTTGAGGCAGAGAGCTACAGAGGCACTGAGGGAGAATGTTGCTCTGAACATGTACCCACCTTGACCCCCAGGCAGGGACAGGAAGAAATTTACCAGGAAGCAACAAAAAAAGAGCATAGGGATGGGGACATTTTTGAATTCATGTCAGAAGTACAGTCTTAGCTCTAAATGACAGCTGTGGGGTTAATCATTGAAACTTTCTCTCCATTCAAGAGCAGCATGTGTCCCCTGAGGAGGGGCGGCATTATCAAGCAGTTAAGTTGTTAGAGGATGCTTAGGGGTTGGTAGGCAGTCTGCATGGAGAGGGGAGGAGGGAGCCTTTGTGGCAGTGACCTGAGTGTCTCGGGCACCCCCTGCCTAATATCATCCCCCTCTCCCCCAGTCCCTGAGGATGGCTCTGGCGTATCTGTCACTGAGGGGCTTGGAAGTTAACATCCCTTACGAGGGAAGCCAATGGGGCCAAGAGAAGCTATGCCTCAGCACTGGCTTGAAGAAGCTAATAGGGTTCTTGAATCCGAAGGCGTTGTCTTTCTTCCATCTCAGCACGGTAACAGCCATAAGAACAGCCGTAAGAAGCCACAGGGCACCCCCCCCGCCCCCACCCCCCACGGGACACTGGGAGGGCTAATGCTTCTGTAGCCTTGCCCAGCTCCCTGGGCACTCCGCTCCTCAGCCATCCATTGTTTATGGAGCATCTGTTCGGTGCCCCATGTTGTGCTAAGCACTGGGAATAAAGCAGGAACTAAGGCAGCCAGAGTCCTAACACCTTCTGGAGCTTGCAGTCCAGGGGAAGCGATTAAGTGGGACATCTGATGAACCCAAATCTCGCCCCCAAAGATCTCAGCTCACGTGTTGGGGGAATGAGCCTCAACGTGGTTCCCCCATCAGGGCCTCCATGAGGAACATCAGCTGATGGGAAAGGCCCACCCCTTCTCCTTCCCATCACCGCGCAGCCTAACCCTTTGGAAGCGATGTTTCTCCCACGCTTCCATCCGGGGGTGCTACCCATCGCGTCAGAGGGCTGGGGAGCAAATGCCGCTGAGAAGCTTTAGGTCATCAGGCATCTTCTGTTTTCTTTTAGGGGAATGCCCTAAGCCTGGAGAGGGAGGCTGGAGAGGCATGGGCCAAAGGAAACACTCCTTGCCTTGTGCTTTCTCCCGCCTCATGATTTTCTCTATCTTTGGTTTTATCGGTTTTATGATTTTATTTTTCCTTTTAGCACTGTGGGTGGGTTTTTAAGCCAGAGCCAGAAGGAAACAGACGTCGTATGGGGAGGATAATGAGAAGGCAGACAGGGAGGAGCAGTGAGTAAAGCGGGGTGCCGGGTGGCATCGATTGGCATCAACGGCACTGCGAATACGGGGCTAGCAGGCCTGCGGAAGAAGCCAGAACATCGCAGCCATAAAGTGAGAGCTTTGTCAGTTGTGAATACAGATTAGAATGAGAAGGCAAGCGTGCCATGGCAGCAGTGCTGCACGTGCTTGTCAGGCCTTCCTGGTCCCCTCTGGAGCCTGCGTGCACCTGCCAGCCTCCCCTCTCTGCTCCTGAACCCCATTCTCAGGCAGTCGTTGCCCACCATGCAGGCACACTTCTCCCATTCAGCTCTGCACGGACGGTGAGACGCACTCTCGTTCATCATCTGCCTTCTGCCATGACCTTTTCCCGCTCAGCTTTCCTTCTGTATCAGTCAGGAATGACTCCCGCTGAAAGTGCAGAGAACTTTAATCGTCCTCCACGGCAAACTTCTTATGCCTCTTGAGCTCCCCTGCTCATCCTAAGACTAATAATTGGAAGAGGGCATAGAATTCCTCTGCTTGCCTTGGACCAATCAGGCTTCATCTTCTCAGGATGGCGTGGTGGCCTCCTTTATCTGAGACCAGGGCTCTCCCCCTCTACGTTAACAAATTGGGGTTCTGTCATGAGAGAAAAAGGGAAGTAGTGGCTATTGGTTAAGGACTGGGCACTGTCACCCTTCTTTGAGGTCCTCCTTTTGCCTCACTTTGGGGCCCTGGAATCTCTCCATTTGGGGTGGATGTAGGAAGGAGCATCTGTTTATACACATTATTTTTGATGTTCAGAAGAAGCCCATGTGCAGTTTCTGACATTCGTTGCACTTTAAAATGCTCGGATCCCTGCGTTCCTCTCTGCATTAGAATTCCAGTTGTGGAAGGCTTTCTAGGCTTGTTTTTTCAGAAGAAATTATTTGGTTTTATGGCTATGTTGGAATGGGCCACGGCTCACGGGTGAAGCTGACTCCATTTGTCTGAATGAACATCACTTCGTGTCTTGAGGCTTAAGAGCCCAGACAGTTTCTTCTTTTTTGTAACGAGAAACCATTTGGTTCCTAGTCTGTTATTTTTTTTTTCTCCCTCTACAGCATTCCTCCAATCACTATCTTTTCGTTCTCTGTCAACTAGTAGTACATTCTTGTAAAAGATACCCAAGTTCACCGCCAACATGAATGGCCTCAGTTATAACATACAGCAGCAGATCTCTTTAATTTGCTAGGGATTTTTACATAGATCAATCATCAGTCTTATGCTTCTACCCTCCACATCTGTTCGTCCTCCTTACAAAGCCCCTGTGAAAAATTCCTTTTAAGAACCTCATATTCTTTAATATTTTGGTCACTTGGATGATGACCAAAGAACAAGCAGCTTGTCTTTTGCACATTGGCTTCCAGGAAACACAGAGACATGGACACCTCAATCTCATAAGCTGTTTTGCTCTAATTATCAGTGATCATTTTTCTCTCTCAAGATATCTAATTTATATCTTGCCCCACTATGGTACATTTTTTCTTACGGCTGACTCTAAAATTTTAGTCTTAGAGGTTGAATAAATCTGAGCATTTTAAAGAAAACAACTTTGGGCGCCTGGGTGGCTCAGTGGGTTAAAGCCTCTGCCTTCGGCTCAGGTCGTGGTCCCAGGGTCCTGTGATCGAGCCCCGCATCGGGATCTCTGCTCAGCGGGGAGCCTACTTCCTCCTCTCTCTCTGCCTGCCTCTCTGCCTACCTGTGATCTCTGTCTGTCAAATAAATAAATAAAATCTTAAAAAAAAAAACCAACTTTGTGCAACGGGCTTTGTTGTCCTTATTGTTTGTAGGAGGATATGCTGGGGGAACTGAGGGGTTATAAGTCTGAGGCGGTGGTGGCGGTTCCTGTAGGGGACCCGCTCTGGCCAATCGGCACATTTTAGCCTGGAGTGCTTTGGAGAGAAGCATTGTCAATCTGTGTCCCTCACCAGGATAGGGGTTGCGATTGATGGCAGCGACCCTTGGGGGTTTCATGGCAGAAGGAAGTGGAGAAAATGCTTTCCCCAAGATACCCAGAAATCCTTATTTTCTAATCATACTGCAGAGTTCTAGTACATCACTCCTCCTCCCCCTCCCTGTTCCTCTGCCCCTGTCTACTCGTAGTAATAGTAATAGTAATACTACTAATAGTAAGCAGGAAAGATATGGTGGAAGCAAAGACGTTCAGTGGAAAGCCATAAACATTTTATTTGGTTTGGAAGCCAGAGATGCAGAGAGTCAAAAGCTGACCAGCATTTCCAGGGAGCAATATAATTGTCTTGGAAGCTTACCTTAAGCTTTACAGAAACACTGCTTGCCCAGGGTATGTTGCAGTCTCATTTCAAGTCAATCGAGTTGTCTAAGGTGATTGTTTCCTTGTGTTACTTACTCCCTGTGAGAGTTACCCTTTTTTAGCTGGCTTCTCATAGGAACTGATGGCATCTGGTGATTGTTTACTTCTTAGTCTCCATCTAGAACAGTGCAGCAGGGTCTGAAGGAACATTTTTGGACAGATCAAGATGCCACGGGAGAACACACACATGGTGGTGGGCATCTGTCCCAAGCCCGCATGCTTTCTCCAGGACTTGGCTCTGAAAAAATTAGAAGGCAGTCATGCCACAGTCCAGTAAATCGTTGCACGTTAGGTTTTGGCAGTTTCACTGTTGGCCCCCTAAGAGTCTACATTAGGCACTAAATAATAAGTATACTGAGGAAATTAAAAACTATTTCAGAGCTCGAGAAGGTAATGACTATAAATAAGAAAGGGAAGAAGCCACACACACTGTATAAATAGCTTGTTTTGCTTAAACATTAGTTAAGCCACATTAAATTTAAAGGGTGTTTCCATTAACCAAAGGTATATAGTGTGTGCTGTAGAGTGATTATTGTAAATTCGGCCAGGTTTTCTGTCTGGAGTAAGAGAAAATCTAGCCAGGGCATGGCTGACAGGTTGATCCCCAATTCCCAGTGTCCATCAACAGTGGGATTATGACTTTATAATGAAACTCTGTTTTTATATAATACTATTCTTATGCTCTTTTGCAGGTGATGAAAGCTTATAGGCAAATTACCTTTTAAGGTTCTCTTTCTAATAATTTATCACGGGAATTGCTTGCATAGACTGTGAGGGCAAGGATGCTCTTCGTTTTGCTATAGCTCCTTAATTTTCTGCTTCTTGCAAATAACAGGTGATAAACTTAAGGAACCACCATTAATTAAAGTCTAAAAGCCCTTTTATTATCAATCATAATCACTTCTTTATTTAAATTGAGCTTTATTTGGTTTATTGCCTCCATTATTGCCTGAGAGAGGAGGAGAAATCTTATGTCATCGGGCGTATACAGGATACGGCAGTTTTAAGAACATGGGCTTCAACGTCAAAAAGGTTTGGATATAAATCCTAGCTTCCTCATTAACCAGGCTGGCCATCTTTCTTGAATGATTACAGCCTGCTAAAGCCTCAGTTTCCTTATCTGAAAAATGGGTTATCTGTTCCATCATTTTTACTGACATGGGGGAAGGTGACCTTTCCATGGACTGCCCACCCTGTCTAGTGTTCAGATGGTAGAATTTTCCATGAATTGGGCTAAATGAAGTCCTTTACATGCTGGTGTTCATTTAATCAGCATTCTGTCTCCAATCTGCTACTCTGCTATCCACAAATCCACTAATTCTAGGTGATTGCCATTTGTCCAGGTCAACATTTGTCCATCCGGCTGACTCCCACTTCTGTGACTCAGCCAGAATTTCCTGCGAGCCTCAGACACACGTATCAGACTAGTTACCTTTTTTAAACAATTATTTTTATTTTCTTTAAAGATTTTATTTATTTAACTGACACAGAGAGAGAGAGCACAAGCAGGGGAGTGACAGGCAGACGCAGGGGGAGAAGCAGACTCCCCGCTGAGCAGGGAGCCTGATGTGCGACTTGATCCCAGGACCCTGAGATCATGACCTGAGCTGAAAGGAGACGCTTGACCAACTGAGCCACCCAGGCAGCCTTTACCTGACGTTTTAAACTTGATATGTCACAGTCAACTCCAAAGGGAGTTCTCATCCCTTCAAGGTATCAATGGCAAATATCTGGGAACCATCTTTAGCCGAATTTGGTTTGGTAAGACTTAAGTACAAAGTGTGCCTGTAGAGGAGAGAAGAGACTAAGGAGAGAAAAAAGACATAAGCAAGACTGGAGAAGACCCTGTATGCCAAGTGGAGAACATTCATCTTTATGCTGGAGTCAGTGGAGGGTCTTTTTTTTTTTTTTAAGATTTTATTTATTTATTTGGGAGAGAAAGAGAGTACTAGCAGGGGGATAAGGAGAGAAAGAAGCAGGCTTCCCCCTGAGCAGGGATCCCAACATAGGACTTCATCCCAGGACCCTGGGATCATGACCTGAGCTGAAAGCAGAGGCATAGCCCAGTGAGCCACCCAGGTGCCCATTGTGGAGGGGTCTTTGGATGGAAGTCTTCTTAGCCAGTGTGTAACATGGCCACATCTTTCTTGTTTTAAGATTTATTTATTTATTTTTAGAGAGAGCGAGCCTGAGCAGGGGTGGGGGCAGAGGGAGAAGGAGAGAAATCCTCAAGCAGCCTCCATGCTGAGCAGGGAGCCTGCCATGGGGCTCCATCTCAGGACTCTGGGATCATGACCTGAGCTGAAGGCAGACTCTTAACCAACTGAGCCCCTCTGGGGCTCCCCACGTGGTTAGATTGATGCTTTGTTAAGATGGCTCTGAGGACCACAGAGGAGACAGTTTGAAGGAATCCTTTATTACCTGAATTCAAGCAAAAAAGAAAGAATGCTAGAATACTCCATTCTGGGCAGCGAAATCCTGTTGACTTTAGATTTAAAACATCAGAGCTGGGAAAGGCTCTCTATAGGAGCTGATAACATTTTCTTTTACAGACAAAGTAACAGATACCCCAGAAGTTCCTCAGCTTGCCCAAGGTCACTTAGCTGGCAGATGGCACACGCCAGACTGGCATTCTATGGTCCTGAGATACTGTTTGGTGGGTTTGTTTTGGAGAAAAAGAATTCCAGTTGTCTGTGCTCCATACATTTTTATGTATTCCCTACAAAGGGACAGATCTTAAAGGGCTTCATTTTGGTGACACTATTTTCCCCATTTTACAGACATGGATTTTTAGACTGGAGGAGGTGGGACTTTCCTAATGTCACAGTTAATTAGTGGCAAAGGTGTTACTTAATGAACCCAAATCTCTTAATATCAATTCCCATACATTTTCCATGATGCCCCATGAAGGTCAGTCCCTTTTCTAGGACAGTTTCTGTTCTTACAAGCTTCTGTGGCTTTTGAATGGAAGGTACACACAGAGATACTGGGCACCGGGTAGGAAAGGACCACCTGGGGATGCAGGAACCCACAGGATGCCTGATGATGACTTCTTCGTAGCTTCAGCCCAGTCAGCAGCCCTGTAGAGTCAGAATCCTGCTTCTGATCAGCAGTCTTGGTTGGCGCACCAAGAGCGGTGTTACCTCCCCAGCATAGACCCACATTAGTCCAGCTCTGAGAGACTGATGTAGAAAAACCAGTTTACTTGAAGTCCAGTAAGAAATCTCAGATGGACTGAAGCTCTTCTGTCAGCACGACTTGAACTTTATTTGTACTTTCTTTCCATAGAGAAGTTAAATTCTAGTTAGAAAGTTGTTGGGTGGACACCTGGGTGACTCAGTCAGTTAAGCATCTCCCTTCGGCTTTGAGTCCTGGGATTGAGCCCCAAGTCCGGCTCCCCTGCTGGGCGGGGAATCTGATTCTCCCTCTCCCTCTGCCTCTTCCCCCCACTCATTCTCATTCTCTCTCTCTCTCAAATAAATTTAAAAAAAATCTTATAAAAGAGGAAAATTGTTTGGTGAGCTTGGAATCTGAAAAAAGGAGTTCAGATAATCTTGAGCCATTTGCCTCAACTGAGATAGCTTGGTGCTGCTGTCCGCTCTTTCTTCACCTGTCTGTGGTGTCAGAATGCTGGTGGTCAAGACGCTGCCTCCTGCGGAGAGAGAAAGGCCATCAAAGCCTGCTCTCCTCACTCTCCCTTCATTCTTCCTCCTACCATTGCTGAGTGCTGTCTTTTCTGACTGACACATCATTTCTTTAGGTACATTAATACCCTCCATAATATTATCGTAGAGTTTATGAGACCGGGAACCATTCTCTTTCTTTGATCTACTTGGCCCATCTCTGCAGTGAGCCTTTGTGTGAATTTATAATTATTTTCTCATAAGATGACCTTATTTCCATTAAATTTGAATTTATCAGGAGCCCTCTGCTTCTGCCTCCTTATTCTATAGACTATACGGGGCATGGTGCCAGGCACAGTTTTTTCTTTGATCCTATATGCTGAGAGGATCAATTTCCCCGTTTTTATTCTAGATGTGTAATCTCATCCAGAGTGACAGGGCACTTGATAGCTCTTTTTGCATCTCAGAAATTGATTCTCTGTTGTTTAGATGAAAGCATATTTATTTTCCAGGAATGTATATGACAGAGTAAAATAGCAGGAGTTTTGAGTTCATTAGAACTGGATTCAGATTACAGTTCCACAATTCCTTTAACCTCTCTGAACCTCAGTTTCTTCCTCAAGAGGTAAAGATGCTTGTAGCTACCTTATGGGGATTGCAAGCCGGAAGCAAGATTAAATGCACTAATTTATTTAATATTTATAGTATCTAAATCAACACTTGTTTATTCCCACTGACACGAGGACAGTGATTTATGAAAGGGAGAGGAATTGTGTTCTCGGAGAGGAATGGTATCGATAGGCTCTGATTCTGACAGCTGAAACCACAGGTCTCGGCATCTTAGAGAAAAATGCAAGGATGCCCACTTCTCATTAGATCGAAAGGCTGATGAAGTCCTCTGCGAGGCAAGCAGATTTTTGCCATAGTTAATGAAAATGGGCTTTTAATCAGGTAAGAAATGACATAGGTTGATGGTGGCATGCTCTCGGTGCCACAGGATTCCCAGGAGGCTCAATCAGATCGTGTTGGGCTGCTCTACGGGAGCACAGGCAGAGACCTTTAGAGACGTCACAAAGACATTCCCTTTGCCTCGAGCGTGTGTGTGTGTGTGTGTGTGTGTGTGTGTGTGTGTCTGTGTGTCTGTGTGTCTGTGTGTCTGTGTGTGTTGACCTTTAGTAGAAAGAGTTCTTACAATGGAGCTGCTCTGGGGACAAAACCTCACGACTTTGTTAACCCGAGGACGATAACACTCTTGGTTGACTTTCCAAGCCCACTCTGGGTGTGCTGATGTGTTCTCGTGGGAGTTTGGGAATTCAGAGGGCTTTTATAATACCCTCCGCAGTTGTATCTGATGCCTTAACTGGGGAGGACGGCAGAGTCCCTTCCATCTGAGGAAGGTGAGAAGTGCCGCTACCACCCTGTGTCGGCACTGCGTGTGGGAACAATGTCTGAACCTCTGTGGGGACATTTACTTTGACCTGCACAGGATGTTTGCACAGCCCCATCCCATTTGCTTTTCATACTTCATATTGGGTAGCTTAGCTAGGAAGGGGTGTGGGGGAGTGCATTTCCCAACAGTAATGCCTTCACACATTTTCCAAGTAGTGTGTTGACAAAGCCCTTGTTAACACTATGACAGAAAGGTGACCGAAGAAGCCAGACCCTGACATACAGGCGAATAGGCAAATCCTGGTGCCCGCTTGTTCACGTCTGATGATGCCTCTGTCTGTAAGGAGTAGGCAGGAGGCCAGAGCAGGTGTGGGCAGTCCCACCGAAGAGAAGAGGAAAGCCAGGTGCCAGAGATGTGAAGTGAGCTGCCAAGACCCCAGAACTCCTCCACGGCAGAGCCAGGCCTCAGGCCTCAGAGTTGATCCTCCACTGTCCACCGTGTCGCATCTCTGGCCGGTGTGATGTGGAAACTTCAGAGACGAGCAGATTCGAGCTCAAATCCTTATGTGAGTGCCAGTCGTCCTCTTCACCTCCCTAAGCCCAGCTTTCTCATTTGTGGTATGGGTATCATAAATCTATTTCTTAAGTGCATAAAATGAAATAATACTTTGCAAGCGAGGTGTTCACTCATTGTCAGCTCCTGTGCTCTTCCCGTGTTCTTACCAGGAAACCAAGGTGCAGTGAGCTTTAGTGATGGGAGGAGGCCGTGTGGCTGGTGTATCCTAAGAGAGAAGAGCAAGGATGTAACCATATTTTTCTGACCCAAATTTCATGTACTTTGGTGGTAGTTCCAGAGCCCAGTACAAGAGTATCTCTTTCTTAGGAGAAGTTGATTCCCCCTTCCACTAGTTCCTACTTGTTTGAACTCAGAACTCTCCTTTAGTCTCTGAACTTAGTTTATTTAAAAAAAAATTTTTTTAATTTTTTTATTAACATATAATGTATTATTAGCCCCAGGGGTACAGGTCTGTGAATCACCAGGTTTACACATTTCACAGTACTCACCATAGCACATACCCCCCCCCCATGTCCATAACCCAACCACCCTCTCCCTCCCCACTCCCCCTGGCAACCCTTAGTCTGTTTTGTGAGATTAAGAGTCTCTTATGCTTTGTCTCCCTCCTGATCCCATCTTGTTTCATTTATTCTTTTCCTACCCCCAAGCCCCCCACATTGCATCTCTACTTCCTCATATCAGGGAGATCATATGTTACAGTTATTCTGACAAGTTCTGTAGGATATAGCATTGCATCTGGGCTTGATTGTACTTTTGGGAGCTCCTTTTTTTTTTACACGATAACCACTGTTTTAGCTTCAACTTCTCAGAACTTTCCCGAAACTCACCATTCTCATACTGTCAGCCTCTGTTAGGTTACAGACTGTTTTCCCTTCTGCCCAAAGACCTTTTGTACTTCCTTTAGTTCCTTTCTTATCCATTCCTGTCTCTTTCCCCTAGACCTTGCCCTAAAGCCTTCGTACTTTAGGACTTTGTGGGACTTTCTCCCAGTGTGTTGTGGGTCAGTCACTATTCGATTGTAGATATACCCCTTCGGGAATTTCCATTTTGCAATAGCAAAAGGGCTCCTGAATGCTGTTGAAATTGTTAGATAACACAGCTACTCTGGGGGAGCTGTCAGTGAAGGGTTTTACTCATGTTGACTTCCCTCTCACTTTTTTCCATTCAGTTCCACATAACATTAATTGAGTACCTACTCTGTGCTGGGTGCTGGGTCAGATTCAAGGAATATGTAACTGAATAAGACAAAACTGTTCTTTACAGAGTTTGCAAGTGTGATGATGTTACCATAGGGGAGTCCAGGGGCCAGAGCAGGGCTCCCTGGATGTAAAGTGAGGAATGAAGGTTGGTAGGACTTAGCCACAGGAAGGGGCTAGAGTAGGTGGGGAAAGCCAGGGCAGTCCAGGGCAAAGACAATAATATGGTCACAGACCCAGAGCCAGGTGAATGAGCAAGGTAGGAATTTCATTTTACAGGAGAAACCATTGAAAAGCTTAAACAAAGGATTGACGTGATGAGAGATTACTTCTTTTTTTTTTTGAAGATTTCTTAAAAATTTATTTGAGGGGTGCCTGGGTACTCAGTGGGTTAAAGCCTCTGCTTTCGGCTCAGTCATGATCCCAGGGTCCTGGGATGGAGCACCGCACCGGGTTCTCTGCTTGGCGGCGAGCCTGCTTCCTCCTCTCTCCCTCTCTGCCTGCCTCTCTGTCTACTTGAGATCTCTGTCTGTCAAATAAATAAATAAAGTCTTTAAAAAAATGTATTTGAAAGAGAGAGAAAGTGAGTGAGTGAGAGAGCAGGAGTGGTGGTTGTGGAGGGGAGGCAGAAGCCGACTTCCTGCTGAGCAAGGAGCCCAGTGAGGGGCTCCATCCGGGAACTCCAGGCTCATGACCTGAGCTGAAGGCAGACACTGAACTGACTGAACCACCCAGGTGCCCCAATACGAGATTTCTTTTTAAACGACGATCTTGATTACAGTGTCCAGATAGGACAAGAGCAGGGCAACAATCAGAGAAACAGAAGAGACAGTGGAGAGGCTTAGACTCAGGTAGTGATAGCAGAGAGAAATCAGTGAGAAGATTGGAAAGATTTGGGTCTAGACATGGCAGAACATGTTGATGATTCATTTATGGGAGCTGAGGGAGACAGCAGAGGCCGGTACCTATCTATTCTTATAGAGAGTTAATCCGGTCACCTACACTGGGCTAAAATGTGGACGTGCAAGTGCTGTGGCTAGAGCAGCTCTAACTAGAAATTAACAGCGACCCTTTGCACCTTCCTCCAAAGTGACTACGCTGGGCCTGCCAGACAGCATAGTAGCACCCAGCCTAGCAGAGGGTTGGGCAGAGCTTCCTCAAATCCCAGCTTTGAACTCTGCTCACCCAAAAGGCAGCGCGTGGAACATAGCCTTCTGACTCAGAAATTCCCCTGCTGGGTAGAGCTGGATGCTGTTTTCTCACAAAACGCTAAATAGGAGAGTCAGGCCGCCTTCTGCTGATTTGTCTTAGAAACCAGAGATGGGGAGAAAAATAATTTCCCGAGGAAGTGAACCAATTAAATTGTCAAGTGGGCTGAGCAGCGACTTCTTCCTGACTCTACTGTGGGCCGTCTGATGGATGGACATGGGCCCTGCGGTAAAGAGATAGCTCTAGAAGTGCACAGCAATTATTGATTCTAAGTTGACAACTTGGGAAGCAAATTCAATCCCATCAGCCAATCAGAGCTCATCACTTTGCCCCAAACGATACCCCTGGATTGCCTAGCCCTATTATTAAGGAAAGCTTTCATGGTCATTTCACCTTCACTGCCCTTCATCCAGGGTCTCTGATTTCTCTTCATTTCATTTTTGTGAAGTTTTGATATGAACTCGCCCGTTATGTGGACGACTTGTTAGTTTCGCGTGGGGGTGGGATACAGTCCATTGTAGTTGAAGAAAGGGAAAGAAGGGGGCATACTATTTTAACAACAGATTTCAAGTCTGAGGCTGATGGTCTGGGAAAATTGGAGCTATTAATTTATTTCATTAATTTCATTTGTTTGCAATTCCAGTCTGACTTTCTCTTAATCCTAGTGGAAATCCAGGCATGGTTTGGGAGAGAATGTCTGAGAACCATCCAAACTTTGTCTCTCGGGGGTTCTGTCTTTCTGGGTTTCCCTTCTCTTCTCCCTCTGCACTCTCCCCCAATTTTTTGTGCCTTCAGGCCCCAGAGCTTGTGCAGGAGCTACCAACCCATGATACACCTGCACGACCCCCAGCCCCTCCATGGTCGTTTTCTAGTAAGTCTTGTGAAGGTGCTGTTCCTAGGGCTTGTCTGTCCTGTCCCATCAAGAAAGTCTTCTGTAGGTATGAGCCCCTCACGCAATCTTCTCTGGCCTAAGATGGGGCTGAATTACTGATCTCTAGGCACTTCAGCCTTCAAAAGCCCCACCTGGTCCTTGGTCTTTGTTTGAGAATGGCACCTCTGTAAATGGTTCAGAGGGATTCCTTGTCTAGAATGTCATGGAAGGTGTCACAAATCCAGCTCCTGTTAGTGTCACTCCTTCTACCTGGCCCTCAGCTCTTGGTTGGCCTGGAGAACATTTACAGGTCAGTGTTTCAGGTGGGGTCATTCTCTGTGAAGGTGAGTTTTAGTCCCGATTGTTTTAAGTTTTCTTCTCTGCCTGTCTGTGTGTGTATCCCCACAAGTAGGTGGCATTCTGCTGGGAGCTTGTCTGCATCCCTCATTCTCCCCCAGCCAAGAGGGTTTACATGTTGTGACATAGCCCATCTTCTGGGTGGCCCATGAAGTTTCTTTGACACCCTGAATCCCAAACATTTACACAGTAGATAAAGTTGATTCATCCTAGGTGCATGAACGAGCAAGTGTTCCCTTATGCCGAGGGGAACCAATTGCCGGAACTTCCAGCTTAGTGGAAGTTTCACTTGGAGAGAAGTACCAGAGAAGTACCAGAAGTACTAAGACCTTGCTGTGCTTAGTATCGATTGTGATGCTAGAAGAAAAGCAGCCAAACTAGGAGATGGTTTGGGCTGGGTGTGTCTTTTCTGTATTTTTAAAGGGTAATATGCTAATCTGCTTTTACCAAAGCTACAAGGATAAGGTGATGGAGGAAGCTATATTAAAACAAGGCCTGGGGAGCCCCTTGGTGTGCAGTCAGTTGCACATCGGACTATCGGTTTCTGCTCAGGTCATGATCTCAGGGTCCTGGGATGGAGCCCCACATCGGGCTCCTTGCTCAGCGCAGAGTCTGCTTGAGATCCTCTTTCCCTCTCCCTCTGCCCCTCCTGCTCATGCACTCGCTCTCTCTTTCAAATATATAAGTAAATCTTACACACACACACACATACACATCCTGAGATACCCAGAGCAGTTAGACAAAGAAGAGCAAAATTTTTCCCTGTTCAATTCCTTCAGCTACCCACCCCCCACCTCTTTGGGAAGGGACAGGGTGCCCCATCCCTAAACTCACCATCTCTGCTGATAGAACCTGTCCAGGCACGGTGGCCTTTACCACGTGGGCACTTGTGTAGGCAAAATCCCAAAACAGCTTTTGCGATCTCTCATGGTATTTGCATGTTTATTCACATTGGAGAAGGCTGAAGACTTTAGAGGTTTGGGTGTTCCCTCTGTCTCGAGGGCCCGGGTTCTCAGAGCTCAAGTCCCCAAGGCTGGCTGACGCTTCCCCCAGTTTCCCTCTGACAGCTCATTACTCAGGAACCCAGAGGAGCAGTTTTGCAGGATCCTATCATGACAGTGTTACAATATTGAAACTGTATTAAATCACCACTCAGAGTGACAGGCATAATTCCCGCTAAAGTGGGGGACACTTGTCAGGCAGCTTAGCATGAGGAGAGACAATAAGAACTTTTAGGCTCTCTCAGGCCTCTTTAAAAAACAAAAACAAAACAAAATAAAAACACCCTCAAAACCAGAAATCCACAGCTTTGGCTATAATACTGGTTATACTCAAGGCTTTTTTTTTTTTTTTTTAATATACATTTTTTACAATTTCAAAGTCCATGTCTCCGTTATGGTCTCTGTGACCCAGAAGAAGCTGTTAAACAGGCACCCCGGGGATCCTTGAGTTAATCTGGAGTTCAAGGAGGTAAAGGGAAGTCACCTGCCCTGCAAGGCATCCCTGGTATTTTGGGTGAAGGAAGCAGAGGCTGCTTTCTCACGTGGAGATTAATTCCCTTCACAGTTAGTTAATTATCAGGGTGCCCCTGCTGTGGTGATGTGTCTTTGGGGTTGGATGGGCTCCAGGGAGAAGTCCAGCTGCTGCTTCGGCTACTGTATCTCCCTCGTGTCCCTCCTGGTGCCCTTTCCCTCCTCACCCCTCTACTTCATGTCGGCCATGTCTCCTGACAGTCTGTTTTCACAAGCAGTGCTAATCTAAAGTCACAGTTGTTAGACCACATGCACCACCCCAAAGTGGCTGAAGTAGCTCTGAGTGTCTCATGAAGTCCCGGGCACGTGTGGTCCCACCGTCCCCCCTCTAATTAAGGGCTCTTCTCACTTGTCTTCCACTGTTGGCTGCTGGCTGGGGAGTGTGTGCCTGTGGTGGAGGGGACAGAAGTGGAGAGCAAATGAGGACAGTGCCATGGAAGCTTCTTGGTGGAGGAGGACCTTGCCCAACAGCAGGACATGCTGGAGCTGCAGCGGCACCTTGTTAGGAACATGCTAGAAATGCAGAATCCGGGCCCCACCCAAGACCTAATCGTTTGTGTTTTGTGGCTTAACTTGATGGCTGGTGATTCAAATATACCTTAAGTTTGAGAAGCAGTGGGCAGGAAATATATAGATGGGTGTTAGGGACTGAGCGCTTGTGTTCTCCCCAGACTCATGTGGTGAAATCCTAATCCTCAAACTCATGGTTTTAGGAAGTGGGGCTTTTGGAAGGTGTTTAGGTCATGGAGGGTGAAAACCCCAGGAATGGGATTGGTGGTTTTATGAAAGGTGACCCCAGAGAGCTCTCTGCCTCCTCTGCCTCTGAGGGCACAGTGGGAAGACAGCAGTCCATGAAGAAAGAAGCAGTCTCCCACTAGACACCGAATCTGTTGGTGCCTTGATCTTGCACTTCCCAGCTTCTAATGCTGTAAAATAAACAGTAAAGCCATCCAATCTATGGTATCTTTTCTCTAAGAGCCCAAATGGACTAAGATAGAGTAATCCTCCCTTATCCATGGGAAATATGTTCCAAGACCCCCCATTTGGATGCCTGAAATTGCAGGTAGTACTGACCCCTATCTATAACCCTATAAAAAGCATTCTGCATCTTTTGAGCTTGTATTTGGGTTTGGAGAGGGGAGTGATATAGATTTTTGCTCTTAAGTTCTTAATTTCATGGACACTGAAATTGCTCGGGTTTGGGGCTATTTAGAGAATCTCCTCTCTTCCTTTGTGGTTTAAGCCGTTGACACCTTTACAGTAAGATATGTTACCAGAAAGGGCTTTTAAGAAAGTTAAATACATTTTCTCCTTCCCCTGTGGATACAGCATTTTAAAAAAATGTTCTCAGTGAATAATGATGAGAATAGCAACTAAAATTTGAGCGTTTACTCTGTGCGTGACATGGGTCTAAGTACTGTACTTAATTCAGTCAGTCCTCCCAGAACTTACTAGAAAGGAATTCTCATCAGCATTTTACTGATGAGGAATCTGATGGTTAGAATAGTGTATAACGCACCCAGGCAGTACTTAGCAGGGCCGGGATCCACATAAGAGAAATTCAGCACTGAGGGCGCAACGGAGTCTGGAAAGGGGCTGTATACATTGATCCATGACAGAGGAAGTCAGAAAAAGCCTTTCAGAAAATGAGTGATCTCCTTGTGTTACCCCCTTGCTTACCAGCCTTCCTTGGCTGCCCCAGACTCACAGAGTAAGTGGCAACTTTCTCGAACCTACAAGGTACACCTGCCTCCAGCCTCAGTCCTGGGGATCACCCCTTCCCCCACATGTTCTCTGCATGTTGGGCCACACAGGTGTTCTTCCAATCCCTCATTCTTGACCTGTTTCTTCTCCCCACAGGGGCTTTGCACATGCTGTTCCTAACATTTAGAATTTTCTTCTTTACCCTTTCCACTTAATTTCTCCTCCACAAACTCGGATTTCAGTTCACTGGCTTTGGGAAAGCCATCTCTCATTTCCTTAATTAGATCAAATCCCCCTGTTATACATTCTGTTGATTCCACATATTTCTCCATTGCAGCACTTGGTAACATCATAATTCTATGCTCATTAGTGCCATGGTTCTCAGACATATGATCTCTCCACCAGCAGCATCAGCGCCACCTGCGAATGTGTTCCAAGTGCAAATTCTCCCACTTCATCCCAGGCCTACGGACCCACAGATACTGGGGTGGAGCCCAGAGACATGTGTTTTGCCAAGTACACAGGAGCTCCCAGTGCACCTGAGTTCTGGAACTACTTTTTCAATGTCCTTTAATTGATGCTTCTAAGAGGAGCCTCGCAGGCTATCGATGCCATCAGGGCAGGATGGAGTTGTTCCTGTTCTCCTCACTTTTCTTCCTTTACTTCTAATCTGGCACATATTAGATATTCAATTAGTAGTTGTTTAGTGGATGGATGAATGAAAGAACTTATTTGAATTTTTTTTTTTAACCAAATTTTAAAGGAGGTATTATTTCAGTTTTACTGATAAAACCCCAAGGCTTTGGGATTTGGGATTGGCTGGGAGGCATATCCAGTGAACGTGAAGATTTTTCCTTTGGAAGAAATACCACCAGTGTGACAGCTCTAGGTGCAAGACTCCTTTGTTGCATGGATTTCACTGATACTTAAGGGGTAGAGTAAGGCAGAGGTGACCCGCCCTGCCAACCCAAAGAAAAAAACCTTCTTTGCTTGCTTCCTTATTTAAGCCTTTTGGAATATACTTTACCAGATGTTCTTGGGGTTACCAAAATAGGTATCACCCTCAAAAGCCTTATATTATCTACGTCTACCTCTCTGTGTGTCACTCCGTGTGTCTCTGTATATCCGATCTCTGCATATGCATGTTTTTGTAATAGACTGCTTGGGGAACAGTGAGGGTACTCAAGAGAATGATAATCAGATGAGGACAAAATACTTCCAGTAGAAAAACATAGGTTGCTTTAGGCATTTGTGTGATTTTTTTTTGACATGAAAATTAGGAGAGCTACAAGACTGTTTGTAGCAACTCAAATAATATTAGGGACATTTGATTTCCCATTGCATTATTTACCCCAACCATTTAGAGGTACCCTAGACAACGTTTATGTATTTTGTGGGGGAAGCATAATATCCATGGGAAACTTATTTCCATGTTTTTAAACTTCAAAACGGTTTATCACAGAATGAAAGTTAGGTTGTATTTGCTTGCTGAAATCATTTATTCCATTTCTCCCTTGCTCCCACTTTAAAAAAACAAAAAAACAAAAAACAACTGCCTTTGTTTAAAAAAAAAAAAAACCCAAAACAGCTGTACTTCACAGCTGGTTTGGAATCCTGGCATTGAGGAACTAGGGAATTTGCACAATTAATAGCTATATATAGATACCAGCTCAGGATGAGAATATTTAACGGTGTGCTACCAGCTCTGATCCATGCAATAGACTGATTAAAATCTTACATTTCTTTCAAGTTCTTACAACTCCTTTTCTTCTTCTTTAATTTCTCATTTGGTGCTATCACTGGATAAGGTGGAATGATTATCAGATTTGGTGGAAGGGGAAGCTGATGCTGTTTGAGTCTTTAATGGACTGTTTTCTTTTCCCAGCTGATGTATTGTATTTTGTATTTAGTCTGAGTTTGAAGAACTAGCTTTGCAGTGTCAGCAGAAAGTGTTACTCCTTTTTGAGCATGTTCCCTTTCTACATTAAAAAAAAAAAAAAATACCAGAATTTTAAGCCGAGGGTCGAGATTTTCCTAATGATGATTAAAACAGGATTTTTGTGTGGCTAATTCATCAACAAATGTTGTATGCCCCTGATGTGCTGGGCAAAGGTAGGCATTAGGAAGGACATGGGGTCTGTCTTCAATATACTGAAGCTCTTAAGTTTAAGGAGGCACCAGGGATGTGATAAATGTAATGGAAATCTAAATATAATGTGGTACCCTGAGTTGCTTCCTGCAACAGAAGGAGGACATTAGTGGAAAGCGGGCAAAATCTGGAAAAAGTCTGAAGTTCAGTTAATGGTAATGAGCCAATGTTAGTTTCTCAGTTTTGACAAATGGATCATGGTTATGTAAGATGTCAATGTTGGGTGAAACTGGATGAAGGGTATATGAGAATTGTGCTAGATTTGCAACTTTTTGGTAAATTTAATATTATTCCAAAATAGAATCTATTTTATTTTAATTTTTATTTATTTATTTTTTAAAGACTAATTTGTCAGAGAGAGAGAATGCAGCAGGCAGAGGGAGAAGCAGATTCCCCGCTGAGCAAGGAGCCCCATGCAGGACTCGATTCCAGGACCATGGGATCATGAGCTGAGCCAAAGGCAGGTGCTTAACCGTCTGAGCCACCCAGGCACTCCTAAAATATTTATTTTGAAATAAAAGCACTAGGATTTTAGTAAAGACTTAATTTGAAAACTCCTGTGATCATTTAGGGAGGTCATTCAGGAGAGCACCCCATTCTTGCTTCCTCTGCCCCTAGTATTAGAAGATGTGTGAGGAACCAGCTGACCTTTGGGGAATGAAGTTGTGTCCTGCAGATCAGGGCTATGAAAAATGACCAGGGCCCCCGTGAAGCAGCACGAGGCTTGAATTCAGTGAACTTATGCCTGTTTGCCACTTCCTAATTGTGTAACCTCAGGTCACTTAATGCATCTAAGCCTTGGATTTTGCATCTGGATAATGAGTGGTCAGCTTGTGCATATAAAGGGACGAGATTCTGAAGAACAGATTTAAGAGTGCTGTCAATATCACTCTGGAAAGGGGAAAAAGGGACCCAAAACCCATCCAAATGGGGCCCACGTGACTAATGAGCCCGGAGAGCACATTCCAGACTGAAGCCTTCCACAACCTCAAATCTGCTGCTTTACTGAAACTACAGAGAGGAAAAATAAATGGCCACATGCGTTCTTTATCCACCTCCAGAGGATGGTGCATGGGAGCCTTTTCTTGGCCTTGGCTGTGGCTTGCCAAGGGCTTCTCCACACTGCTCTCTTACCTCTCGCAGTAGCTCTGTTCTCGTGCATTGCACCTTGGGGCAACTCCATCCTTTTTTCTTTTCTTATGGTGCCTCAAATGGTCTCATGGCAGGCCTCTACTGTTAAATGTGAGAATAAAAGAAAACACTGCGAAAGCTCCATTGTTTCCCCTGCCTTCCACCTCCAGGGATTGCTTTGTTCCTCCGTCCCTCTTTGCTTTATTTATGCATATTTAGCACAGGGCCTGTAGCGGGGCGATGCACAACCTTAGCTTCCCTGAATTGTGGCCTGCACAGCTTTCCTCGCCAAGAGGAATTGCCGTGGGTTTTTCCCCTTGAGGAAAAGCCCATCTGACACTTGGTCTTCTTTCATTTTGCTCTCTGCGAATCAGCAGCACAGCAGTGCTGTCTCAGGAAAGAGAGGCTTTTCAGCATTCCGTTCACCTGCCAGCTCTGACTTTTGTCAGCAGGATGGAGGAGGAAAGGCATTCTCACCTCACGGATGCACCTTGTGGACCTCCTCCTCCACTAAAGCAGGGGTCAGGCACCTGAGGCTCATGGGCTGCTGCCCACTAGAGGGTTACCACCCAGGGGGACAGGGCCGTCCGTTAAAAATTCCCACACCCTAAGACATTCTGTAAACAGTGCACACTTGGCGGTGCTTCTGGTTGGTGATAATAGGTGACGATGATAAGAATAGAAACGTTAGGGACGCCTGGGTGGCTCAGTTGGTTAAGCGTCTGCCTTCGGCTCAGGTCATGATCCCAGCGTCCTGGGATTGAGTCCCATATCGGGCTCCTTGCTCGGCAGGGAGCCTGCTTCTCCCTCTGCCTCTGCCTGCCTCTCTGTCTGCCTGTGCTCGCTCTCTCTCTCTAACAAATAAATAAATAAAATCTTTTAAAAAAAAAGAATAGAAACATTAAATGAGTTCTTACTGTGTGCCCACTTCTAACCAGCTGCTTCATACCCAACATCTCATTTGATATCCCTGACAATACTGAGAGATATCATCCTTTTTTGTTTTTTAAAGATTTTATTTATTTGACAGAGAGAGAGAGAAAGAGAGAGAGATCACAAGTAGGCAGAGAGAGAGAGGGGGAAGCAGGCTCCCTGGTGAGCAGAGAGCCTGATGTGGGGCTTGATCCTAGGACCCAGAGATCATGATCTGAGCCAAAGGCAGTGGCTTAACCCCCTGAGCCACCCAGGTGCCCCTGAGAGATATCATTCTTAAAAATATGTTTACAGGGGCTCCTGGGTGGCTCAGTCAGTTAAGCATTTGTCTTCGGCTCAGGTCACAATCCTAGAGCCCTAGGATGGAGCCCGACATCTTCTCCCTCTAACTACCACTACCCCTGCTGTACGCTCACTCTCTCTCTCTCTCTCTGTGTCAAATAAATAGATAAAATCTTTAAAAAATATTTTTATAAATGAGAAAACTGGGGCTCGGAAGTTAAATATCTAAGTAAAACCACAAGGTCTGGGAAACAGAAGAGAAAGCAATTTTGGTTATGCAAATATACAGCTGAACACTGACATGCTAGTTTTCCTAATTTATGTCACACATCACTCATTGATCTTTACATACAGTTTTTTTGCTCCTGGAGATTCTGGAATTTTTTTTAACCCTGACGTCTAGGCAGTCATTGTTTATTGATCAGTGTTGACAGCAAAGATAAATTCCATTTTCCATCCACTGAATAACTGTTGAAAGAAAGGAGGATAAAAGTCTCTGGGCTGGGGAGGTCAAGCCAAAGCTTCACAGAGGAGTAGCCTTGAAAGAAAGGTGCAGGACCTGGGTAACTAGAGTTCATGATGATATTCACTTAGTTATTGAGTGCTTACTTACTATATTCCAACTGTTGCCCATAGCTATTAATCCACTTAAAACTCACAGCATTTCTAGAAGATACATACCATTAATACCCTCATTTTATAGAGGAGAAACTAATGCACAGAGAAGGTAAGAAGCTTGTGCAGGATCACACAGTCCATTAAGAGCAAGGCCAGGATGCTACCCCGGGTAGAGCACTTCTAGAGCCTATACTCTCCATCAATGTACCATCCTGTTTTTTTTTTTATAATTTTTTATTCAAATTCAATTTAATTAACATATGTGGTATTATTTGTTTTAGAGGTAGAATTTAGTGATTCATCAGGTGTGTATAATACCCAGTGCTCATTACTTCAGGTGTCCTCCTTAATGCCCATCACCCTGTTACCCTGTCCCCCCCACCTACCTCCTCTCCAGCAACCCTCAGTTTGTTTCCTACAGTTAAGAGGCTCTTATGATTTGACTCCTTCTCTGTTTTCATCTTATTTTTCTTTCTATTCCCCTATTTCATGTGTTTTGTTTCTTAAATTCCACGTGTGAGTGAAACCATATGGTATTTGTCTTTCTCTGACTGACTTATTTCTCTTAACAAAGTACCCCCTAGTTCCATCTGTCCTTGCAAATGACAATATTTCATTCTTTTGATGGCTGAGTAATAGTCCTCTGTGTGTGTGTGTGTGTGTGTGTGTGTGTGAGACATCTTGTTTATCCAGTCATCTATCGATGTCCATCTAGGCTCTCCCCGTATTTTGGCTATAAACATATGGCTGCTATAAACATTGGGGTGCAGGTGCCCCTTTGAATCACTATGTTTGTATCCTTTGGATAAATACCCAGTAGTGTGATTGTTGGGTCATAGGGTAGCTCTGTTGTCAACTTTTTAAGCAACCTTCCTCCTGTTTCCAAGAGTGGCTACACCAGCTTACATTCCCACCAACAGTGTAAGAGGGTTCCCTTTCTCCCCATACTTGCCCACATCTGTTGTTGATCAGTTGATTTTAATTTTAGCCATTCTGACTGGTGTGAGGTGGTATCTCATTGTGATTTTGATTTGTATTCTTCTGATGGCGAGGGATTTTGAGCATTTCTCATGCGTTTGTTGAACATTTGTCTGTCTTCTTTGGAGAAATGTCTGCTTATTATCCTGTTTTAAGAAGGCAGAGATGTCTGTCACTGGTGTATCCTAATATCTGGCCCAAAGTGGGTGCTTAATATATAGTGAATGAATGAATGCTTTCCTCATTCAGCCAAATAAAGGAGGAAATGTGTTCCAGATAGGGGAAATAGCAAAAATAATGACAAAGAGGAAATGTCCATATGTTGGTAATCAATGGATTTCTATATAAGGTGGGAACCGAACATATATCTGACAAGGTAGATTAGGGCTAGCCTAAGATATTGGGACTTTGGTTTGCTCTTGTTTTCAAGGTCCTCAGTCTGTCCCTTTTGGGCTTGTAGGAACCATCTCTGCTGTACCTTGTGGTCCCATATGGTGAAGATTATGTGTAATTACTTACTGGTGAATTGCAATCTAAGAAAATAACTGTCTCCACATTGTTCCCATAAGCCCTTCGGTGGTGGCTTACGATGGAAACAAACATTTGGATGCCTGGCTGGCTCATTTGGAAGAACATGAGACTCTTGATCTTGGCATCGTGAGTTTGAACTCCATGTTGGGTGTAGAGATTATTTAAATAAACAAAAACTTAAAAAAAAGATTAAACCATAGGCGTTGGTGTGGAAGTGGAAATAGTTAGAATTTTCCGAGGGGGAAGTGAGCATGAAGAGGTAGGAGATACGAGGAATGGAAAGTAGGTGAAATACCTGGGCCTAAAAGTTCTTGATTATTGGCTTCTATCTCTTTTTCTTTTTTTAAGATATTGTTTATTTATTTGACAGACAGAGATCACAAGTAGGCAGAGAGACAGGCAGAATGAGAGAGAGAGAGAGAAGGAAGCAGGCTCCCTGCTGAGCCCAATGTGGGGCTCGATCCCAGGACCCTGAGATCATGACCTGAGCCAATGGCTTCTATTTCTTTTGCTTCTCAAAGTACTAATAACCAAACAGCTAAGTTTATTTATTTGTTTATCTTAAAGTATTTATTCATTTATTTATTTGAAAGGGAGAGAGAGGGAGAGAGAGAGAGAATAAGACCCACGGCCTTCAGATCATGACCTGAACCTAAATCAGAGTCATTGCCTTAACTGACCAAGACACTCAGGCGCCCCAACCAAACAGTTTAGATCGCTGACCTGGCATCTTTGGAACTTTCTGGCAACTTGCATTTCCTATAAATCGTAGGAATTTCAATATATTTACCACCCTAGAATGCCGTATCTAGAACTGGGAAAAGGGAATTAATCATTTAAAAAAAAAATCTTCATTGAGCATTCAGCTGTAGGAAAAGATCAAAATGGATCACTGCCCACCCCCCATTCTTCTTCTTCCTGCTGAACGATTTACAGCGCCTATTTCTTCTCAAGACTTAGCTATCCTGAAGAAAATCCTCTGTCTCAGAGAATGGAATTAATCCAGGCAGTATGTGGACTCTTGCTGATATTAAAGTCAAGAGAATGATTTCTGGGTTTCCAATAGGCTGGGAGTGGGAAGGTCAAAACCCATTAAAAACCAGGGGAATTGTCCACGAAATAAGGCGGCTTTGGGAATGCGTGGGTGGCTCTGCTTTCTGGGGTGGTGGTGGAGGGGCATGCAGTAAACCTGTCTTTCCGAAGTTGGTTATTGTTTAACTCAGTGACATTTTCACTCATAATGCTTTTATTTCTCCTCTCATGCAGAGGAGACAGTGTTGGTTCCAAACAGAACAGAGCTTGGACTTCTACTCTGCTGTGTTTTCTATCTGCAAATTCTTATCGGGGTGATCACCCTGGGAATAAAACCTAGCAATATGAAGAAAAAAATCATTTCGGTGATGAACTAGTCTGTGGCTGGTGATAAAATATGCATTGGGGTCTCATTCGAAGAATTAACCAGGATTAAGGAAAAGCCCCTTTCATGGAAACTTCTGTCACGGATATCTGTGTATAAACATGTGAGAAATGAGTGCTGGTGGGCACTTTTGGGGTAGCATTTGGTGTAAACCCTGGGAGAAAAATGTAATAGGAAGAGCGTAATGGCACGTAGTGTTGATTCAAATAGTTTTGTATACATCATCTCACTGGAATCCTCCTTACAGTTTCCATCAAGCAGGGCATTATTATCCTTATTTTCCAGGTGGAGAAGTTGTCCCTCAGATGGATTAGATGTCTAGCCTCAGGTCCTGCAGGGGCAAAGAGAGAGCAGGGATTCAAACTAAGATCTGTCCTACCCGAGGACCATTCTCTTAATCATTGAACTATCAATGAACAGTGATTCCCAGAGGTCTTTTTGTTTCCTAATAATGCATTATTGTCCATGCTGGACTGATCCTGTCTTCTCAGAAAGTCGTGGCGGCTTGATACCTCCTAATCTCTCTTCTAGTGTATAAAATATCTCCCTGAGCTTGCCGCCAAATGCAAAATGCACTAACATTCCTGGTATCCTTACATTCTTTAAAGTCAAAAGGCATTTTTTTTTTTTTAATGTAAAGGGAGGGGCAGGCTTGGGGAAGGGAATGGACAAGCATACATTGAATAGCGCACCTCTTGGGGCACCTGGGTCACTCAGTCATTAAGCGTCTGCCTTTGGCTCTGGTCATGATCCAGCAGTCCTGGGATTCAGCGGTCCTGGGATCGGGCCCCGCATCCAGCAAGCCTGCTTCTCCCTCTGCCTTCTCCCTGCTCCCTAACTTGTACCTCTCTCTCTTTCTCACCGTCCAATAAATAAATAAAATCTTAAAACTAAATGAATAGCACCTCTTCTTCTAATCAGCTATGATCTGCCTCAGGGAAAGCTACCTGGTCCCTCTGAGTCTCAGTCTCCTCACTGAGTACATTTTTTTTAAGGAGAAGTGCAGTGATGCCTGTCAGTACCCAGCCAAAAGAGAGGTGCTGGGTGAAGAGAGATGAGGAAGACAGAGTCTCCACCCTGAAAAAGCTCAGAGTCCAAGGGGTGGGGGAGCAAACAAGGAACCAGTGTCAGTCCAGTCCTCATTTTACTCAGCTGAACACCGAGGGTAATGATGGTGTTGTCTTATAGGATTGTTGTGAGGATGACCTGGGATGATGCATGGAGAGCACTTAGAATGGTACCTAACACAGAGTGAGTGTTCGATCAATTTTAGCTGTAATAATAGTCATTATTAAATTAAACATAGGTTTGCACCAGCGTTACAGTTGCTCTGAAGAAAGAGGTCAGTCGTCAGGCTAAATCAGTGAGGGCCTCACAAAAACAGCAGCATCTGAGCTGGGTCTCGGTACATGTGCCTTCCACACTGTCTCAGATTCTGCTCCCTGATGGTTAATCTTACAGAAAAGCTTTGGTTAGTGCAGTGGGGTGAAAGTTGGTGGTGGCAGGAGAGCTGGTATGTGCTGGCATATAGGTGGAAGGGAATGCGGTGTCCTTGCCAGTGAATCTCAGAATGTATGAAAACACGAATATCCAGCCAAATGCAGATTAAAGGCGAGGCTGTTCCCTTTGCTGCTGATCCACTGCATTAAGAACCCTTTAAGAGGAGCCTCAGCACCTGTTTGGAAGCAAAATTCTTTGGAGTTTAATTGTAAAGAAGGCAAGATATAATGAAACAAACCCAGACTTATATTCAGATACTGCTTTACCATAACTAGATGGTTGATCTTGGGATAATGACATTGCCTTCTGAGGTTTTACTTCCCCAAGTCTTCAAACGAAGTAATAGTTACACACCTTGAAGTGTTGGTGTAAGCATTTGAGATAATACACATGAAGTATGTGGTATTTTGGTAGATTCTCAGAAAAAGAAGAATGCTATTTACATACATATTCATAACTATAAATAGAATTGTGATTTATATCTATATGTAAACATTGAGTTATAGACTCCATATGTTAGATGTGTAGTATAATTCCATTTATCATTATAGTTAAGTGCCAAGCACTGTGTTATAAGGGCTCTATAGGAAATATCTCCCTTAATCTTTTCAGTAAATACATGGATATGTAAAGATATTATCTTTATTTTGAAGAGAAGGAAATTCAAGTTTGGAAACAATATGGATTTACCAATTTACCAATAGGATTCACCAAATTTTTACAAAATTTACAAAATTTTACAAATTTACCAATTTACAAAAATCCAATTTACCAATAGGATTTACCAATAGGATTTACCGACAGGATTGATGGAGAAGATGCCAACAGACCCAGTTGGAGGATGTAAAGTTTCTTGGATGACAGAGGCTACAGAAACATAGAGAGATGCTGTAGTGTAGCTTTTAAAGCATGGTATCCCAGAGAGAGGTGCAGCTTCCCAGGGCTCCAGTGTCTCCCAGGGGACACACAGCTGTGGATAATACCACATGCCTGGAGAAAGGATACAGTTGGATGCAGAAATCTCCCTTTGCTGTTCTCAAGGCGGGGTTGTTTCCCAACTCTCCTCCCTCCACGTCTCACTGTTCTGAAAATTCTAGCTATCATGGGGGCAAAGGATTCCCAGTATATTTTTGATAGTTGACGGTGATGTTAGTGTCAATTCCTTAGGAACATTCCCTGTGAAAATTGGCTTTAGTCTGTCCACATTTCACTCCAGCAGGGTGGTTGTCTGAGATCCCCCAACCAGTACATGGGAATATTAGAACTCACAGGTGATCTATTGAACTCCTGAATGCTTCTAGCGACCGTGCCATGTGCAGTTAAGATTTGGGTTGTGCATATAATTTGCACATTTGTTAAGAGGAAAAGGAGGACAGCAACTCTTCAAGTTCCCAAGCAACAGAAGTTACATGTTCTTTAAGAAAGTTGGGTATTGCACGATGCTGGTGGAAGCAGGGATTGAAGAAGCTTGAGAAGAGAGAGGGCCAAGGGCTAGAATGACTGCAGAGGAGGAAGTGCCTCCCGGGCACGCAAGTGACTCCTTCAGGGGGCTTTGCTATGTCTCACGCACCATCAGGCTTCCATGTGTTCCTGTGAAACACAACCACCAGCGCTCACCACTCAACGTGAAGCTGCCCATTCTTCACACTCCAAAACAACATGTGGGGAACATATTTTTAAACAACTTTTCACTTTCTTCATCATTTTTGAAAAAGAATTTATATATATAAACAGGATTTTTCAAAAATCCCGTTTGTTGTTTAGCTATGTGTGATTCATTTTTCTCTGGCTCCGCAAAGAATAACAATTGCCAAGCCCAAGGTATGTGAAAAGAATGCAAAGAATTTTTCTCTCCATTTGCCAAAGTGACTACTGGCTTGGGGGAAGGTTTGGAATGCCTGGTGAGAAATAGCTTAGCAGAGAGGAAGTAAGCAGTCTCAGGGTGGGAATCATGCAAGACAGAGGCAGTGAATTAGATAAGGCTTCCCAGAGTTTTCCTGAGGGGTACACCATTCCACCTTGCTCGGCTGACCACCTTCCAAGGTTGCCTGTCTGGGCTGTTTGGCTTAGGGGGATTGTACCTGCCTGCCCAGCTCCACCGAAGGACTGAGAGGGCACTGCCTGGGAGGCACATGTGTCGTCCACTCATGACAGCCAAAGCAGAAATTAGAGTTTGTTTTGCTAGTGAAGGGAGTAGGTAGGAGAACTACTTGACCTTCAGCTGGGCAGACAACTAGAGAAAGGGAGCTAAATTTATGCTGTGGATGGTGTGGCAAATTGCCCCTTCTCCTGAATTGTTCTTCCCCTTTTGTTTGCCTGGCGTGCTTCTATTCCTGCTTGAAAACCCAACTAAATGCTCCTCTTGGGAACTACTTTCCACAAGCATATTTCATAGCTTCCACATTTGTCCTTGAATGCACTGTGTGTGTTACAGTGATGTCTCGACAAGTTTATTTCCTTTCCCAGGTCAGTGTGAGATTGTGAGCAATGGCTTACTCATCTCTGTACTGCTCCTCTCCAGTAGAGTGAATTTATTGACTCAAGTGTGTGCAATAAATGTTTATTGGACGAATAAATGTTGAAACCTACATGCATTACAGCTGTTACCCACCCATTGATTCTTTGGGCAAGGTCCCCTGACTTTTCTTTGTTTCGGGCTACATGTCAATAGACAGCAGAGACTTCTTCTCATGTAACCCATAGGATGTATTTGCGGTGTTCTCTGAGCTGCTCAGTGGTTATGCCAGTAAGGACTTTAACAATCTGGGAGCCGTTGGGCAGATTGAAAGACCTGCAGCTGAAGGAGATGGTGTTTATGTGGAGATCCAGGCCCCAGCCCATTGAGCAGTCCTTGGTTTGGCTTAGTGCCAGAGGTAACTCCAAGGAGAGGTCACTCACCTTAAGTTTTGAGATACTCTTTGCCAGCTAGAGCTGCCATCTTAGTATAAAGGTTTAGTTACCATGGGTGCCTCCTGGCCTGCTGTATTTGCTGTAGGACCTCTAGTTCTCTTCTCCCTGAACAGCTTCCTTATCAAGCAGAATAAGGGGAAAAACAAGCAATGGGAAGGGAAAAAGTGCACTAGACCACACAAGCCAAGGCATCTCTCTGTAGTTTTGTTTATAACCGTAAACTTCCGTGTACCAGGTCATTTGCAAAAGGGACATATTTATAGCAGTCTGCTTAAGCAATAATATTGCAAAAACAGATTAATTGCTCTTGGACTGCTTTTACAAAAAGTTTCAAATATCTTACCCCTTTCCAGTGCCATCACTCATATCAATAATCTCCAGCTTGACGTGCCTGGGTGGCTCAGTTGGTTCAGGGTCTGACTTTGGCTCACATGGTGACCTCAGGGTGCTGGGATCGAGCCCTGTGCTAACTAGGGAGCCTGCTTCCATTCTCTCTCTCCTCTTTGTGTTCTCTGCCTCTCTCTCAAATACAAGAATAAAATCTTTAAAAAATAATAATAATTTCCAGCTTGATGCCTATGTCTAAAGGGTAAGAATCACCAGAGCTGGTTGCTGGTATCTGAGTCACATTGAGTTACATGCGACAAACCAACTCCTTGAACCCCCATATCTTCCCCAATGCCTTTCTTCCTTGGACTCAATTCCTTGTCTTTGTGGGTCCTGGAAGGTGGAGAAGCAGTCACATGACACAGAGCCAGCACTGCAGCAAAGGTGGAATGATCCAGCACACCTCTGTGCGTTGAGGCTGGCAGTGTGTCATGCCTTGGAAGGACCATGAGTTTTGCAGTCAGAGAGCCCTGCTGGAGTGTAAAACTCATCTTGTCATGGGGGCATGGTTCTTGAATCCCTCTCTTCCCAGCTCTCCTTGTCTTCAGAGGGAGGTCTGCAGTTTCTCAGAGAGCTGCCAGGATGGGAAAAATCTCACTGCATATCAAGAACTTCACACTCTAGTTACATTTCCCCTCCAGTGTGATTTCCCAGTAACTCCCTGGGTTCGCTTTCTCTTGTTGCAAACAAATCACCCCAACCTCAACTGCATAGAACAACACACATGTTGCCTCACAGTTTCTGGAGGTCTGAAGTCCAGGCATGATTAGCTTGGTTCCCTGGGCTTTGAGGCCTCACAAGGCAGCAGAGAAGGTATTAGCCAGGGCTGTGTTTTCATCTGACACTTGGGATCTTCTTCCAAACTCACATGGTGGTTGCCAGGATTCAGTGTCTTACAGGTGTAAGGCTCAGGCCTCCAGCTTCTGGAAGCTTTGCACAGTTCCCTGACACGTGGCCCTGTCCACAGGCAGTTCACAATACAGCCACATACTCTTTTGAAGCTAGTGGTAAGGAAAGCAAAGAACTATTTTATTTTATTTTTGTGATTTATCTTTTTAAATTAATTTTTTAATTAACATATACTGTATGATTTGCCCCAATAATCATCAGGCTTATACACTTCACAGCACTCACCATAGCACATACCTTCCCCAATGTCCATAACTCAACCACCCTCTCCGTACCCTCCTTCCCCCGGCAACCCTCAGTTTGTTTTGTGAGATTGAGTCTCTCATGGTTTGTCTCTCTCCTGATCCCATCTTGTTTCATTTTTTCCTTCCCTACCCCCAATCCGCTTCTCCACTTCCTCATATCATGTGAGGAGATCATATGATAATTGTCTTTCTCTGATTGACTTATTTCGCTCAGCATAATACTCTCTTGTTCTATCCACATCATTGCAAATGGCAAGATTTCGTTTCTTTTGGTGGCTGCATAGTATTCCATTGTATATATATACCACCTCTTCTGTATCCATTCATCTGTTGATGGCTCTTTCCATAGTTTGGCTATTGTGGACGTTGTCGCTATAAGCATTCAGGTACATGTGCCCCTTTGGATCACTACATTTGTATCTTTAGGGTAAATACCCAGTAGTGTGATTGCTAGGTCATAGGGTAGCTCTATTTTCAGCTTTTTGAGGAACCTCCATGCAGTTTTCCAGAGTGGTTGCACCAGCTTGCATTCCCTCCAACAGTATAGGAGAGTTGCCCTTTCTCCGCATCCTTGCCAGCATCTGTCATTTCCTGACTTGTTCATTTTAGCCATTCTGACCGGTGTGAGGTGGTATCTCATTGTGGTTTTGATTTGTATTTCCCTGATGCCGAGGTATGTGGAGCACTTTTTCATATGTCTGTTGGCCATCTGGATGTCTTCTTTGCAGAAATGTCTGTTCATGTCCTCTGCCCATTTCTTGATTGGATTATTTGTTCTCTGGGTGTTGAGTTTGCTAAGTTCTTTATAGATTTTGGATACTAGCCCTTTATCTGATATGTCGTTTGCAAATATCTTCTCCCATTCTGTCAGTTGTCTTTTGGTTTTGTTGACTTTTTTCTTTGCTGTGCAAATGCTTTTGATCTTGAGGAAGTCCCAAAAGTTCATTTTGCCCTTGCTTCCCTTGCCTTTGGCGATGTTCCTAGGAAGAAGTTGCTGTGGCTGAGGTCGAAGAGGTTGCTGCTTGTGTTCTCCTCAAGGATTTTGATGGATTTCTTTCTCACATTGAGGTCTTTCATCTATTTTGAGTCTATTTTTGTGTGTGGTGTAAGGAAAGAGTCCAGTTTCATTTTTCTGCATGTGGCTGTCCAATTTTCCCAACATCATTTGTTGAAGAGACTGTCTTTTTTCCATTGGACATTCTTTCCTGCTTTGTCTAAGATTAGTTGACCATAGAGTTGAGGGTCTATTTCTGGGCTCTCTATTCTGTTCCATTGATCTATGTGTCTGTTTTTTGTGCCAGTACCATACTGTCTTGGTGATGACAGCTTTGTAATAGAGCTCGAAGTCTGGGCATAGAAGTATTTTAATGTATTTATATTCACTAATATAGTCACAGAAGCAATATCTCATGACCCTAGCCTTATTTGGTTGGTTAGTAGCAAGTCACAGGTCCCACCCATACTCAAGGGGAGGGAATTACACAAAGGTAGGAATGCTGGCGGTGAGCAGGATCCTTAGGGGTCACCATGGGATCCAGTCTATCCATCCAGCTGTCAAAGTGCAGCAAGCCACAGCGTGCCCTCCTATCTGTGCTGGTTGCTAATTGTTTCAGTGAGACTAGTTTCATCTTTCCAAAGAAATGGGCAACGGCAGATACCTGGGGAAATATGAGCTGTTTTTACATCCCTTACCGGTATAGGCAAAGATAACTGATGTGGGGCTTTTGGATCTTGGGGGTCCAGATTTAGAGTTCTTTAAAGGACAGTATGGGAGACAGAAGCTACCATTCAATCAGGGCTGGAAAGTGCCATAAAATCTATTTGCTATCCTTGAACTATCCTGTATATCTTGGTAGGCTAGAAACATGGGTTTGTCCAGCAGAGTAGAAAGGCAAGTGATCTCAGCCCTGGGCCTGAGCTGAGGTCCTTTACACTCTGGGCCTTTAGTAAGGATAGAGATGATTCATATAGAACTAACCGTAATTCTGATATAACATGACCCTTACCTTCCCTAACAGGAAATATCAGAGAAAAATATAAAAACCAGTTAGGCGAGGCACATGGGTGTCACAGCTGATTAAGAAGCTGACTCTTGGTTTTGGCTCAGGTCATGATCTCAGCGTCCTGAGATCCAGCCCTGTGTCCGGTTCAGAGTCACCTTGGGATTCTCTCTCTCTCTCTCCCTCTGCTCCCTACCCCCACATGCTCTCTCTTTTTCTCTCTCTCTCTCAAATAAATAAGTCTTTGAAAAAAAAAACAAAAAACCAAACAACCCTAGCTTGTTGGCAATGTAGTAGAACACAATAATGTTTACAAAGAAAATGTCGTATAGATTGTGAAACTAGAGCAATTGTTAACACAGTGACTAAGACACGATATGAGTTTGAGTTCTTTGGGAAGGAAAAATACATCTGTAAATAAGTTTATTTCTCTGGAAGTATTTGCTTTTCTTTGTTTGCCTCTCCACATGCTAAGATTTTCCTTCATGATCTTGCCTTCATGATTATATGAGCGGATTACCAAGAATGCTCTTATTCTCATTATTTCCTAAGCCTTACAAGGCATAAAAGAACACTCTGTGCCTGTTCTTGGGCTCCATTTAAGTTAGAGAAAAAACAAAATTCAAGTACAAGAAAAAGTTCTTATCAGGTGGAGAGACATAGTATTGATCTAAGGCTCATTTGTTTTAATGGAGGTCCTTAGTCATGGATTATCAGTAGAAAGCATTATATAGTAAGCGCAATTTTAACAAGACTTTGTGCTTCCAGTTGCATAAGGGATCACTATAGAATGAGAGACAAGAAAAGACTATTTTATTGGCAGATATACATGTCTTTTATCTATTTAGGGATAAGTACCAATATATGTCAATAAGTCCTTATGGAAAGAAACTGCTTCTGAGTATCTTTTCTGCCCCTAAACATCTGGCACACTATTAGGGTACACAGCAAGTGTGTACTTAACATTTACATACTTTGGGAACAAGATTTGGGTACTAACGTGTAAATATTTGGCTATAGTCATTTACTCCAGAGGAAGAGAAATTAATTGCCGAAAAGTCCCCAAACCAATCCGGTTAATCTATGACCTTATTTTAACCCCGGATGTGGTAGATGGTAACTCCTCTGTTTATTCTGTGGAATGGAGTATATGAATGATTTCTAAGCAAATCCATATGGATCTATCTTACTCACTTTGTAGATAACTTCATAACATCCATGCATTTGGTCACTGGATGAAAATGTATCTCGGAGCAAAAATGTGCAAAGATGGCTCTTCCTTCTCCCTTCCTGTTTCTAAAGAGTGTCAGATTTGCTGACGGGGGAAATAATGTGGCAAATGACTGACTAGGTAAGAGCATTTGAGAATTATTTAAAAAAAAAATGTTTTGGAGAACAGAGACCTGAAGTGACTGTCCTTTATGGTGTATGACACTTTGTGGTTGATCAGTAATTTTTAGATAAAAGAAAAATGCCTGTATCCAATGGGAAATCCGTGGCCAGGGAAAGCCTAGCTACCACTGAGGCTTTCTTATTCCCAAGTGTAGTGTAATTTCTACTGTATTAAAAAAGAAAGGAAATTGCAAAGCAGATTTGGAAAGAAGGGACCAAGTAAAGCGAAGATGTGGTGGGTACAGTGGGAGAGATGGAGGGAGACGTCTGTTAGGAAAAGTGCACATTTCAGGAGGTGCTATAGGAAGCTGTCCCGAATCCTGGAAAATAGCCCTTTAACAGGCCTGGTTACTTTCTCTCTAGTCATTAGAGGTAATGTGTATAGAAGGGACGTCGCCATCAGAACAGCGCAGTTCGGTGGAGGGCCTTTAATAGGGCCCTCCTGTGGTTCTGTGCTAGCGTTAATGCTGGCCTTATTCTAGTCTCCTGGGCTTGGTAAGCGCTTTGTGCCACTTAAGTCAGGCTGTGGTCATGAACTGTGCTGAATGCCTTCACAGGTAGCGCCGTGGAGCAAGACTGGGCCACCCCAGCCCTAATGGGCTTGATTGTGGTCTCTGGAGAGAAAACCAGCTCTTGAAAGCTGCTGCATGGCAGCTGCTGGGGGGTTTAGGAGGAAGATTTAGTACTGCAATTTGAGGGATCGATGTCTAAGCTATGCAGTACTTCCTGACACCTCAGTTGGATTCTAGGTGGTTCCCCAGGGGGTACAATCTAACCATCATCCACATAAATTTATCTGTCCCCTAATGGGGGCCTATCACTGGCACAGGAGAGCTGCTGAACCTGGTTTTAGAGGTAGGACAGGTGTGCGTGAAATGATGAATTGGCATTAACTGCTGAGTTGCAGACTTCTCATCGCCTATTCAAAATGTAGAGAAAGAAGAGATCCAAGGGTGCCGCGATGCTCAGGACGGAGGAGATGAGAAGAGCAGAACTGGAAGGCTCTGGGCATGCTTTGGAAAAACAGTGGCCTCGGGGTGTCTTCTATGAAGTAGAATAGGGAAGGCCAAACACAGAGTGCCTTGATGGAATAGGAAATGTGTGCTGCTTTTGATTATATCAAGGGAAAAGTTAAGTTTGCTTGTCTTTAATATCCCCTACCTCTTACTAATTTCCTTTACTTGCAGAGAGATATCTGGCCCCAGACTCAGTCTTTGGCAGGCAATGTTCTCTTCGGAGACTTGATTAACATTATTTTATTTCCATTTAATTTATTTTTATGGTTAATGTCTATGGGCAAATGATAATGGCTTTCCGTGTATATAGTAGTAGTATGCATTTCTTTTAAAATGAAAATATAGGGGTGCCTGGGTGGCTTAGTGGGTTAGAGCCTCTGCCTTCGGCTCAGGTCATGATCCCAGGGTCCTGGGATCGAGCCCCACATCGGGCTCTCTGCTCGGCAGGGAGCCTGCTTCTTCCTCTCTCTCTGCCTGCCTCTCTGCCTGCTTGTGATCTCTGTCTGTCCAATAAATAAATAAAATCTTTAAAAAAAAATGAAAATATATGTAAGTAAAAAGAGGTGAAAGAATTTTTTAAAAAGATGAAATAAATAAGAATTCAGGCATTTAAAAAAGATGAAATAAATAAGAATTCAGTCAGTACAAAGATATGGTACATGTGGGACGTTGCTATGTCATTGATCGAGGTTTGGAAAAACTTCCAAGAAAAACATCCCTATGGGATGTTGATCCTGCCTTTCAAGTAGCCGGTTTTCCTTGTGTTACTCATCGTGGTCATTCCAGCAAAATGGAGTTGATGCATTATTCTCCATAAACCATTCATGCTTCCCCCCTTGTGGATCCATCTTTCTTCAAAGCAAAGATGTTTTCTTCATAGCACTTGGGCCTGGCCTTCGACTTGGTAGGTCCTAGTAAATATTTCCTGGATAAATGAGTGAGAGCAAGAGTCAGTCAATAAGTCAATTATGACTTTTCAAAAAAAAAAATTCATCTTTTCATGGGGTCTAAACTAGAGGAATGTCAGTGAAAAAACAGAGAAGGGAACCGATTCGGGTTATACTTAAAAGTGAAAAAGAAAAGACCCGATCTAGGTCAGTGCTTCTCAAACGTTAATCTGCACAGAAATCATGTGGGAGCTTGTGGAGATGCGCACTCTGGTTCAGCTGGTCTGGGATGGGCCTGGGATTCTGCGTTTCCAGCAGGCTCCCCGGGGATGCTGATGCTGTTGATCAGTGGGCGTCTGTGGAGCTGTAAGGTGTTAGCTATTATTGGAGAGGGGGAAAATCAATGTGACCTCCACTGTTTTGTAGCACTTTAACACTTTTGCTCAAAATGCTCTTTTCTGGGGGCGGTGGGGCGGCAGAGGGAGAGGGAGGGAGAGCATCTGAAGCAGGCCCCGCACTTAGCATGGAGCCCGATGTGGGGCCTCCATCTCACCACCCTGAGATCGTGACCTGAGCTGAAACTAAGTATTGGATTTGACGGACTGAGCCACCCAGGCACGCCCCCCCCAAAATGCTATTGTAAGTAAGAAATTTGAAAAAAAAAAAAGTCCTGTAAGCATTCAAGGAGATTCTTTTCCCTATAAACTTTAGCAGTGTTCTTCAGTTCCACAATCTCCTTTTTTCTTTCTGTAACTTGTTTTTAGTCATGTTTTCTTCATGTTTCTCATAAATTTAGTGGCCTGACTGGCCCATAATAAACACTGAGCAGAGGAAGCTTGTGAATTACTGTATAATTATGACCTTCCTAAGGTGGCTTTGTTTGCACTTGAGGAGTGAACTTGCCCGAGATCCCACAGTCGGGGGCAAAGCTGTTCCAACCAACTTGAGCTCTTTCCCTGTAAATGGATGCTTCTCCCCTCAGTATCCATTGCCATCCAGTAGCAGAATCTTTCAAACTAAATTATTCCCCCAGCTCCCGTGACTGTTAGTGGGAGATTCTGTGGGCTACAGGGATGAGACCCCTGCTCCCTTCCTTTCTTTGCCCTTCCTTCCCAGAAGCATGGGGAAGAAAGCTTGGGGGTGTCAGCCAGGCACTCCCCTGCTGTAGGGAGCTGCCTGTTAGCCAGAACCTGATAATTGCCATTTTACAAAAGTACATTTAGGGGCGCCTGGGTGGCTCAGTGGGTTAAGCCTCTGCTTTCAGCTCAGGTCGTGATCTCAGGGTCCTGGGATGGAGCCCCGCCTCAGGCTCTCTGCTCAGCAGGGAACTTGCTTCCTCCCCTCTCTCTGCCTACCCGTGATCCCTGTCTGTCAAATAAATAAATAAAATCTTTAAAAAAGAAAGGACATTTAGGGCATGAGCAATGAAGAACCAGTGTAGAATTCAATTCTCTCCTTGCTCTATGGATTCTAAACCTTATTTTGCTTCATTTTATTTTCTTAATTTTTATTTTAGGTGTAGAAGCTTCTGTCAAGAATGACAAATTAAGTTGTGCACAATAGTCTTCCAGCTCTTTTCCTGTTGCTAAGCTATAATTACGGTTAGAAACTCCTCCCCCACATCAACATCTTCCTCAGCCTGCAAAACCAAAACACAATTACTTATTTGTTTTAGGTTGGTTTTCTTCAATTAATTTTAATAATCCATTTACTTTTCTTTCTTAATTTCTTATTTGCATATGCTGCATTGGCTATTACTTAGTTTCTGTGCTGTTTCCTAGAGATGGGGAAGTGGCTAGCTACGCCAGGTGCTGTATTCAGAAGACTCAACCAGTCACACAGCATCGCAGTGGTTAGATACCAGGCCTGCAATGTAAATCCTGGGGGTTTAGAGAGACTTTGTGATTAAAAAATCAGGACCTGAGGCCCCTTTGGGGGGGGATCTCTAAGTATCTATCATCTGTAAATATATGTATAAATATACACACATATATGTATCCGTTAATATACATGTGTGCATATGTATGTGCATATAATTAATAAAATCAGTATGTGCTCATTTTGAAAAAAAAACTAGGCAATATTGGAAAAGCAAAAGATAATTACTACTCAAAATATATCAACTAGAAATAACTGTAATGCACATTTCAGTACAGTGAGCATTTTGTTATATGTAGGAGAGAGTGCACTTAATTTTCTTGGTATCTCTGATTTTTTTTTTTTTAAAGATTTTTTATTTAATTATTTGACAGACAGAGATTACAAGTAGGCAGAGAGGCAGGCAGAGAGAGAGGAGGAAGCAGGCTCCCCACCGAGCAGAGAGCCCGATATGGGACTCGATCCCAGGACCCTGAGATCATGACCCGAGCTGAAGACAGAGGCTTTAACCCACTGAGCCACCCAGGTGCCCGGTATCTCTGATTTTTAACCTAACATTCTCTTGTAAGCAGTTCTTTATATTTTTCTAAGTCTTTGGCATTTTTATTATTATAAATTACATGTACTTTTTTCCTGTATCATCAAATTAATGAATATTTGCTGCAGAAAATTTGGCCTATACTGAAAAATATAAAGAGGAAAAATAAAATTCACGATTCCACTGCTCACAGTTAATAGCTATTACCCTTTAGTATTTTTTCTTCATAGATGGATATGCAGATTTTAATGAACTAAATAAAATTTTATAACTTCTAACAAAACAGTTCCATTACAGCACTGTATCTTTTAGAGCACTGTCATCTTTTTTCCACTTAAATTTTAGCATGAGCTTTCCCCATGTTACTAAATATTCTTTAAAATGATTTTGAATGGGTGCATAATATTCCACTGTGTTATTAATAAATCTTATTACTAAATCATAAGAATCTAGTACCCAGGCTAAATGAGACCAAGCGTTCAGCTCCCATCTGTGTCTGAACAAAGGGAATAATTTTATAGATGGAGAGGTATCATAGTTGCTTATATGTCATATAGCTCAAATATCAAAATATATCTTAAATAGATCCTATGCTATGAATATCTATTATTGTTATCATTAACATTATTAATAGTGATCACATGTTGATCTCTATGTAGTAGGCATCATGTATGTTATCTGGTCAACATTTGCAGCTCTTTGAAATGGATATTGTTATTCCCATCTTATTGTAGTTGAGGAACTTGAGAGTTTAAAATAGAGGCTGAGTAACTCATGGTTAATGAATGGCTTAGCTTGGATTCCACCTAATTCCAGCATCTGTGCTTTTAACCACTGCACTGTAGCCATTTAATGTTACTAGTAGATTCATCTGTTTCTTTTCCTGAGTGTATTTATTTTCAGCCTATATACCTCCTGGATAACATGATTCATAATCAATATTTTTATTCCATGCCTAGTGTATATAATCTACTGTTCTCTGTTCCGTTGAGAAATAGAACCAAAGCCTTGGTCCTTGGTCAGGAGCTCCTTAGTCTCATTAGGGGTGCAAAGCATAAACATGTACAAAGTTGACATTAATAAAAGACTTAAACAACTATACAAGCATGTATCCATGATAGTACAGAAATAATTTCCAAATTGGTATTACAGCTCAGAGGAATGCCTTGTCCTTGTGGGATAGAATATAGTCTGAAATACTCTACTAGGTCCATAAGTGTCTATGATACAGAGAATAGATAACTCTTGGTTATCATAAAATATTCTTTTTTTAATTTGAAGACATGCCCCTTCATTTTGCCATTCCTGAATTTGTTAAAGAAACTCATGCTTGATTTCTTAATTTTAAAATGATTTTATTTGGCCAGTTATAAATTGTGTTAACCCTGGGGACTTATATATGTATATGTAATACTGTATATGATCCCAGAGTCTGTTTCAGATAATCACACCCACACATCTAACATAGCAGACTTTGGTAAAGTAGCACCTAAAAATTATTTTATGGAACAAAATCATGTAGCCATTTTTCATGAACGGCTCTTCACGCACAAAGGAATATAATGCTAGCTCTATTTAGAGGGTGTAAGTTATCTACGAGACCCAACCCACATTTTAATTCTGATTCTTAGACCAGTAGTGTAACCAGAGTTCTAACTCAGTGTTGTGCAACCCCAAAGGGCCTGCCATTTTATCATTCTCTCTTGTCTCTGATTAAATACTTTCTTTGCATAGATCTTTATATAACATAGAGATAGATCTAATCCTTCTAATGGCCTCATAATTTTGTATAAACCTAGGCAGATAATCATACAGGGGATATGGGATTTAGGGAAATTCATTCTGTCGATAACTATGAGTGGAAATGTAGAGGTCCATTGTGGCATTAGACATAATTCCTTTTCCTCTTATTATATATTGGCTTAGGACATAAAATGTGTACTAATGTGAGATATGTGCATTAGATAGTTATTTATTTTTCTTTGAATACTTCCTCCATAAAACAAATTGTTGCGGATGAAAATGCTGGATGGTTAGTCTCATTCTTGAGAATTTGGGACCTGCATTGTGAAGGACTTGAGTAGAAACATAGAACTTCGGGGCTGAAGGGAATATCTGAGTTCATTAAATACAGTGGTTCTGAAACTTGCCTGTGCACCAGAGTCCACCTGGAAGGCTCAGTGAAACACAGCTTGCTGGGCTCTACCCTCCAAGCTTCTGATTCATTAGATCTTCGGTGAGGACTGAGAACATGTATTCTAACATATTTCTAGGAGATACTGATGTTGCTGCTCTGGGAACTATGCTTTGAGAACCACTGCTCTAGTTTGAGGCTTTCTTTTTATAAATAAGAAAATTGAGGCCACACAAGAGGTAATCCATGTACATGTATAGACCAAATCCTGCCCCTTCATTGCTAAGAACGCTTCTGTGGTTTCTTGTCATACTTAGAATAAAATCCCAAATTGTTATTATCTAGAAGCTTTGCATGCCCAGTCCCTGCCCATTTCTCCACACATGATCCCTATAGAGATTTATTTTACTTTATTCTAGTATTCAAGGACCATGTTCTTATTTTGGCATAAAAAGAAACTAATGTGGGCATGTGGCATAGAGCAGAGTGAAGGTTTGATTTTTTTTTAATTTTTAATTTTTTATTAATATGTAATGCATTATTAGCCTCAGGGGTACAGTTCTATGCATCACCAGGTTTACATACGTCACAGCACTCACCATAGCACATACCTTCCCCAATGTCCATAACCCAACCACCCTCTCAACCAGCAACCCTCAGTTTGTTTTGTGAGATTATGAGTCTCTTATGGTTTTTCTCCCTCCCGATCCCATCTTGTTTCATTTATTCTTTTCCTACCCCCCAACGCCTCCCACTCTGCCTCTCAACTTCCTCATTTCAGGGAGATCATATGATATTTGTCTTTCTCTGATTGGCTTATTTTGCTCAGCATAATACCCTCTAGTTCCATCCACTTCATCACAAATGGCAAGATTTCATTTCTTTTGATGGCTGCATAGTATTCTATTGTATATATATACCACCTCTTCTGTGTCCATTCATCTGTTGATGGACATCTAGGCTCTTTCCATAGTTTGGCTGTTATGGACATTGCTGCTATAAAAATTCAGGTGCATATACTGCTTCGGATCACTACATTTGTTATCTTTAGGGTACATACCAAGTAGTGTGATTGCTGGGTCGTAGGGTAGCTCTATTTTCAACTTTTTGAGGAACTTCCATGCTGTTTTCCAGAGTGGCTGCACCAGCTTGCATTCCCACCAATAGTGTAGGAGGGTTGCCCTTTCTCCGCATCCTCGCCAGCATCTGTCATTTCCTGACTTGTTAATTTTAGCCATTCTGACCGGTGTGAGGTGGTATCTTATTGTGGTTTTGATTTGTATTTCCCTGATGCCGAGGTATGTGGAGCACTTTTTCATATACCTGTTGGCCATCTGGATGTCTTCTTTGCAGAAATGTCTGTTCATGTCCTCTGCCCATTTCTTGATTGGATTATTTGTTCTCTGGGTGTTGAGTTTGCTAAGTTCTTTATAGATTTTGGATACTAGCCCTTTATCTGATATGTCATTTGCAAATATCTTCTCCCATTCTGTCAGTTGTCTTTTGGTTTTGTTGACTGTTCCCTTTGCTGTGCAGAAGCTTTTGATCTTGATGAAGTCCCAAAAGTTCATTTTGCCCTTGCTTCCCTTGCCTTTGGCAATATTCCTAGGAAGAAGTTGCTGTGGTTGAGGTTGAAGAGGTTGCTCTTGTGTTCTCCTCAAGGATTTTGATGGATTTCTTTTCTCACACTGAGGTCCTTCATTCATTTTGAGTCTATTTTCATGTGTGGTATAAGGAAAGAGTCCAGTTTCATTTTTCTGCATGTGGCTGTCCAATTTTCCCAACACATAGGCCCAGTTTTATATCATTATACTACCTTCCATCCAGAACAGCACTGTAGGTGGATTATATATGTTCTTCTAATAAAATTTCTAAATACACCACTAGCAAATATCATTTCATACTTAAAAAATAAATGAGGAGGGTATTTTTTAGAAATGTAAGGATGATACAACATTAAGAAATATATTAATTAAATTTGATATAAATGATAATTATATTAAAATAAAGGAGAAAAACACATTACTTAAATAAATACATAAATATTTGATATAGCCAATATATATTGATTATTAAAAATAATCTAAACAAACTTAGATGGGAATACAACTTTTTTATTTTGATAATAGGAAGTTATCAAGAACGTATAGCTAATACCCTAATTATTCAGATTAGGAACAAAATAAGGATACCCATTATCACTTGTTTTTATTGTTGAAGTGGAGAGGCTAGCCAATAGAATCAGAAAATATCTTTTTTAGAAAAAAAGATGCATAAGGGTTGGAGAGAAAGACTAGAATTTCCTCACTTATAGAAAGTTTATGAGGGACTGTTGGTAAACTAAAAGTCATATCAGCAAGTTTTTTGAATAGAAGATAAACATACAAGCTAAATTAGCTTTCTCTACAATTATAGTTACCAGTTAAAATGTAAAACAAAGAATTCTATATATCATTGCAATAAAAATATAAAGTAGTAGTGAATAAAAAGATTCAAGACCTTTATGAAAAATGATAAAATGTTATTGAAGACTATAAAATAAAGCCTTGAATAAATCATCAATATCTTTCATGTTCATGCATGAGTCATTTTCATAAAGATGCCAGTTCTCCCAAAATTATTTCATAAATCCAGTAGAATTCCACTCAAAATTCCACCAGAATTTTTCATCAAACCCGGCACAGCTGACCCTGTAAACTCATATGTTAAGTTCAAGGTCCAAAATAGCCAAGACAGTTCTCGAGAGAGGAAGAGAGAATAATAGAAAAAATACTTGCCCTACCAGATATTTAGACATATTTTATACACATAGTAATTGGGATAATGTGACATAGACACATCGACCCGTGGGACAGAATAGGGCCCAGGGACTGTCATACAACATTGAAAGCTGATGCCTTGGCCAGGCTGATGTTACAAATCGGTGGTTAATGAACAGACTAGTCAATAATTGGTGCTGGGATAATTGGTTATCCTTATGGAGAATAAAGTTAAACCTCAATTTACATGAAACATGAAAATAAATTGAGAGTATTTTTAAAAAATTTAACTGTGAAATGTGAAACTTAAAAATTTTAGAAAGAAATAAAGGAAATAAATAGCTCTATGACCTATGGGTGGAGATTTCTTTTAAAAAGTCAGAAAGAAAGCACTGACTATAAAGAAATATTGATAAATTTGATTACAGTTAAGCTTAAACTTTGTGTTTAAAGAAAAAGGTGATTAACAGTAGACAAGCCACAGACTGGGAGAAACTATTGGCAATGAATGTAATATTTAAGGGACTGGTATTACAAGTGGCATAAGGAACTCCTCTAAGTCAACAAAAGAAAGACAACCCAACAGGAAAATGAGCAAGGGTTATGAATAAGCAGATCCCTGATGCCGAAATCAAAATGGATACTAACATGTGAAAGGATTTGCAGCCATGCTGGTAATCTTGACAATGCAAAGCAAATGATATTGTACTATTCCTTCAAAGCACCCAATTAACAAAAATTAGTAATTCTGATGATATTAAGTTCTGGCAAAGAGGAAGAGCAAGGAGAACCCTCATATGCTAAACGGTGAGAGTGTAATCAGGGAAGCCACTTTGGAATGCAGTCTGCTATTGAAGTTGAGCATGACCTTAGGCCTAGCAATTGCATATTTATGTAAATGCTTTAGAGAAACTCTCAAGTTCACATTCAGATAATTACTAGAATATACATTGGAACACTGCTTGCAATGTAAAAAAGAAAAAAAAGAAAAAGGAAAGAATCTAGATCAGCAGAGAATGCGTGAATGGATTGTGGTATTTGTGTACAATGGAATCCTGTCCCTAAAGGAGTGGCACATGTAACAATGTTGGGGAACCTCAAGAAAATAATCTTGAATGAAAACAGCAAATTATGGAATAACGTACAGAATGATACCATTTATGTCAAGTTTATCATCATGTGAAAAATGACTGGATTCAACACACTTTATGTCAAGATCTTCATTTACTGTGTAAGGAATATAAAAACTTGGATGGGTGTGATGACTGTCCGGGTAAAAAGTTTACTTCTGGGAAGAGAGGGGAGTGTGGCTGCTGCAACGGGGGTTTACGTGTGTCTGTAATACTTTCTTTCCTCAAAAAAGAATCTGAAACAAATACATCTGAATGTTAAGAATTTATACAAGCCAGATTTAGGTACACAGATATTTATTCTTCCCTTATTTCTACTTCTTTAATGTAGTATTTCAAAATTAAGTGGAGAACTGCCTAGTCTCTCTGAAATGTGGATGCTGAGTGTAAAACCAGGTTTATTCCCTAAGGTCTTGCATGTCTTGCTCTCAGTGGGACTGGTGAAAACTGTACATGACTGCATAGCATAACTATTCAGACTCTCCAGGAAAACATCAAAATTGTAAATATTAAATTCTGAAATATCAAGGCTCAACGGTAGACATACAAGACCAACTAAGGACTTAAAGAATAAAAATGAAGACAAAACCAAATAAAAGCAATTTGATATGGAGATCAGAAGAAGATACAATCTATTCCTGCCCCCCCAAAATCAGACCCAAGATTGGCATTAGCCTTTGTGAAGGATTATCTGTCTGTATAAGCAACCACCAGCCTGGAAACCACACGGGGTAATATAAAGCAAAACGAAACAAAACCTGCTCATGTGAAGGGAAAGGAATACTCCACACCATGGCCGCACCTTCCCAAGTACATCCTCAGCTCCCCAAACAGCTTTTCCATCCTTGACCTTCTCATTGGAAACCTCTCCTTAAGCACTTACACACAGCTCTGCAAATGTTAGAGTGACATTTGGACTGAGCTTGCGTGATCAGCTCGCCCGTTGTCTGGGCTTCCCCAGGGGCCTGCTAGGCTACAGCACAGCAGTAATAGCCTCGCAGGCCTCACCTCCCAGAGCTAGCAATAACATTTACCAGCTACAGTTTTCTCTGTCTTCAAATATTTCTTCTGGCCCATGTGACTGTGATCCCGCTCCTCCATAGACTGAGACCTGAAGAGAGTGGTTTAGGGAGAGAAGAGCCCTCCTTTAAGAACTTCTAACATTTACCTTTCATCAGAGATTTTACTTGTGTTTTAATTTGGCTTCCCTCCTAGGATTCTGATGTGTTTGGGAAAAATTAATTACTAAAGTTGTACACCTGTAGAGGGGGGCACACCTTCGATTATTCTTACATCAGCAGAAACTCTGAAAAAAAAAAAATCTCTCCGGTGGGTGAAGAATCAGATCTGAAATCCTTAGGAATCCAGAGTTGGCTAGGGAATTGTGCAGTTATTAATCACAACCATAGAAGATAATTTTGGAGCTTTGCTATGCTGAACAGATGCTCAGGCCTGGGTTAGTCAAGACTTAAAAGAAGTCAAGATGGCTGTTTTTGTTTGTTGTATCTCCAGTGCCTGCAGGAATGAACCAGTGAATGAATGAATTCATGAGAAATGAATTGAATATCCTCTTAATAGCCTAATGAGTCATGTGCTAGTATCCTTACTTTACTAATGAGGATGCTGAGGCTCAGAGAGATGAAGTTGCTTGTCCATTTACAAAGCTAGCAAGTGTCATCGGCCTGTGAAGTTATTGCTCTGCTGTAATCTGAACATAGAAAGGCACATGTAAGTCAGGAATGTGATGATAAGCACTGTCAAGGAGAGTCAAAAATGAACCGGAATGCAATAGAATTCCAGTTAATAAATGTAGAAGGAAAGAGGGCAAGGGAGAATCACCACCAGGCAAATGCTACTAATAAATGTTGCTGATAATGTTCGCTGATGGATACTAAAATTAGTAGGTAAATAGTTTGGGATAAACCTTTTTTTGCATAGGCTCAAAGTATGTTTCCCAAGACACTTATCAAGTATGAAGGAAAAGGCAGTTATTTAACAGTGAAAAGACCCAGGAGATGCCAAATTAACTAAGTAATCGAGAAAACATCACCAGTAACAAGACATGTCAACATTATGAACCAGTTGAAACAAGGCACGGAGGACACAGGGTTCTCAGAGGATTCTTGCCCAGAATGCATAATGTCACTCCAAGCATGAGAAAGCAATGGACAAAACCAGATTAGGGTTGTTTGATAAAATGTCTGACCAGTGTTCTCTAAAAGGACATGAAGGACAAGGAAGGATTGAGAAACTACTACAGATTGGAAAAGACTAAGGAAAAATAAAAGTTAATTCAGTGTGGATCCTGGAACAGAAAAAAAGAGTATTAGTGAAAAAGTCATAGAATAGGACTAATATCTAAAGTTTCTTTAAAATGTTGCACCTATGTGAATTTCTGTTATTCACAATGATACTGTGGTTATATAACATGTTAGCATTAGGGGAGGTAGGGCGAGAAGTGTTAAGGGAATGCTTGGTACAATTTTTGCAAGTGCTAAGTAGAGAAATTTGGAAAAGTAGGTAAGTTTGGAATAAAATCTTTCAAACAACAACCCAAACAAAATGACACAAAAAATGAATAGGGGATAGATTTGCCTTCAGATTTGCTTGCAGTGTTCAAAGAGAACCAAAGCTGTCAACTAAAACGGAATGCATACAAAAATTACCTTGTAGACACTGTGTGTGTGATGTGTGTACACAGCAGATAGAACAGGGCTGCAGAGAAGGAGTGACCCCTTTTTTCTGGGAAAGGGAGTGCAGGTAGCTGGGATAGGTTTCATAGAGAAGCTGGTGCTCGAGGTGTCTTGTTCACCCACCATCTTTTTTTACTGAGCCAGACACTCCGCTGGGAAAGAGCTACATAGTAGTAAACAAAAGGGAAAAGGAACCTGCTTTTATGGATTTAAATTCTAGGAGGAAGAGTAAGATGATCACATGAACAAAAGAAAATCAGATATTCTAAGTTCTGTGATGAAAAATAAATGAGCTAATGTGATAGAATAGCCTGGGGAGAAGGGCAGTTAGAGAAGGTGATTGGGGAATACCTTTCTGAGCAGATGATGGTTAAGCTATGTGGGCCAGGGCCTGCACGAGATGAAGCCAGCCATGCAAAAAAGATCAAGGAGCAGGTAGCTCCACGCTGAAGGACAAGTTAGTTGAATCCTCCAATGTGAGAACAAACCTATGTGTTTGTATTGAAGGGAGGCCAGTATGCTGGGCTGTGAAGGACAAGGGAGAAGAGTAGATGAGCTATAGAAGCAGTGTGACCAGGTAGTCTGAAGTCAAAATTGGCACACTCTTGAGTCAAAGGTGGTACAATTAATAATTCCATCAGGACAACAGAAGTGAAATGGAACTGTCTGGGCCAAACCTGGACATACGATCACCCTATAGAGAAGAAACAAATCATGTAGGACTTTCAATTATGCAGGGAGTGTAAATGTATTCTAAGTGCACTAAGGAGGCATGAGAGCATACAGCAAGGGAAGGGAGGGATCGCTCTGGCTGTCCTATGGAGGGTTGACTATGGAGAGCAACAAATGAAAGAAGAAGGGATCGTTAGAGGTCTAGCTAGAACCCAGAGGTTTTGGGGTCTTGAGCTCAGGGAGTCGACATGGAAAAGGAGAACACTGCCACATTTATACAGTTTTGAAGGTAGAGTTAATGAGCCTTGCTTACTGTTAGTAGACAAGTCAGAATTTGCCAGGTGGATAAGGAGTCTAGAAGGTTCCATACAAAGGTAGCAGTGAGAACAAAGCCACAGGGATAGGGTATATTCTAAGGGCCAATAGCGAAGGGCAAAAGTGAAGGGCCACAGTGGGGTCAGGTGAGTAGGCTGGAGAGGTGACCAGGGGCCAGATCATTGAAGATTCAGAATTCAATGCTAAATCAGTGCTAGCATGTACTCTGGTGCCGTTGAAAGCACTTGCCTTGAAGGCAACATGATTTGGTCTGTGTTTTGAAAATGACACTAAACTATAACAGAAAATAAAAGGATAAAATTAAAAGGAAAAGAAAACTCCTGAAAACAGAGGTAACTTTCAGCTAGTTAGAGAAATAAACAAGGAACGAGAAACATCTCGAGAGTGGTACAATAGAAGGAGGGGACTTGAAGTTTTTAGAAACTGTCCACCCATTCATCAGACTAACCCTGGATTGCCTCGCAGTTTGCAATATAATTAAGTGTTGACTCAGGGATGGCTGAACGGTGTCTTTGAGTCAGGAAGAAGCTCCAAGAGGAAAACTTTAGGGACAAATTAATGTCATGTACCATGTCCCTTCTTTCTTCTGCTTCAGTGCTATTCTTGGCCCACTTATTTCTAAGTTTTAGCAATATCTCTCAGACTGGTGTGCCTCACAAACAGTTTTGGCAAGCTGAGCATGGTGACAGAGCCAGATAACTTGTTCCCTGTAGACTTAAAAACTCATCAGCTGTGGGCTGGTAATATAATTTACAGTGTACTTTGCCAGCCCTATAAAACAACTTTCTGTTTGCAAGGGAATGGTGCCCTGACAAGAAGTGTTTATAGCTCAATCTGAGCTGTGTTTTCTATTGTAGCTGTAGTAGCAGCCTGTGTATGATGTGTCCTAACTTTCTGCTGGGCAGCTACAACTTTTGTTTCTTCTTGGCAAGCTGAGTACAACATCGGGATTTACTCTATATCTACCCCTATAGCCTATGACCTTAGGGGATGGTAGCCCTAGTATACACCTCCATCTGTTGGGACAAAGGAACTGAGACATTTCTTCTGTTGGATACTCCCCAACCATGGCTTACACCTTGATGAAATTATTTGATGTCTTACTCTTCTAGATACAGTTCTTATCAAATGATGTTCCTAGAAGGCTCTTGAAAATGGGAAAATCTGAGATATGTCACCCCTGTATATGCAGCCAAATGGTGATTATCTTCCTGCTATTTATTTTTCTCCTAAGTGAACTTGCCATTATATCATCATAGGCTAACAAGGTTACTTGTATTCAGTCATTACCCCAGATGATTGTAGGTAAAACTAAAGCCCCATGAAGTAGGAACTTCTGTTTTGTCCATCTCTTGATCTCCTGTCTAGAAGAGTACATGGGAACATAATAGATACTCAGAAACAATGTGTTGAATAAATAATGTCCAAATATTGACAAATATTGGCATAGCAAGTCTGCTGTAATGATTTGAAATGAATACTACAAATGATGTAGTCTTCTAGGAAGACCCATGTTCTCCAGTGAGTTAGCCAGCGGGTTAATGAAATGATGTGTCATCCTGGGGCATTACATAGGATCTAACATTCATTTTAATAATATCCTAAGAGTTGCAAAATTATATGGAATTCAATTCCAGGGGCAGTATATTAAGATGGTCAACTCTAGATTCTACTGTGGAAAATGGAGAGTTGTGTGATTTCCCACCATTAATTCTCTTTTTGCCCCTAGTCACATCTACTAGAAGAGAGATTTTTATTATTTATTTATTTATTTATTTATTTTTAATATTTTATTTATTTATCTGACAGAGAGAGAGAGAGGGAACACAAGCAGGAAGAGTGGGAGAAGGAGAAGCAGGCACCCTGCTGAGCAGGGAGCCTGATGCGGGGCTCGATCCCGGGACCCTGGGATCATGACCTGAGCTGAAGGCAGACGCTTAACGACTGAGTCACCCAGGCGCCCCAAGAAAGATCTTTTAATTCATGTCTCGTGTGCATTGAATTCAATATCTGGCACTGCCACTCTAAATTTTGTACTCCCATCCTATAGCTGACTCTGCTTAAGTGATGTTGGAAGTAGCTTATCTTTCTTTTTCTCTCTCTCTCAAACACACACACGATATATATATACATATATATACACACATATATATATGTATACATATATATATGTATACATATATATACACACATATATATCGTGTGTGTGTATATATATATACATACATATATGCATATATATATCTATACATGCATATATGTATGTATATATATAAAACATGTATGTCTATCAACAATGTTCTGAAACAGGTATCTCAATAGATCTGTATTGTTAATTTTTTTAAAGGTTTTATTTATTTATTTGACAGACAGAGATCACACAAGTAGGCAGAGAGGCAGGCAGAGTGGGGAGGGGAGAAGCAGGCTCCCTGCTGAGCAGAGAGCCTGATGCGGGACTTGATCCCAGGACTCTGGGATCATGACCTGAGCCGAAGGCAGCGGCTTAACCCACTGAGCCACCCAGGCGTCCCTGTATTGTTAATTTTATACAACCTGATGGATTTTGGAAGCAGGATCCCAAGTAGGAAAAAAAAAAAGGGGGTCTTTAATATCTCTATAAGGAAAAAAAAGATTTTTATATATTACTTCCATTTCCTTAGTTATGAAATAAAAAGGTTTGAATGTAGGTAAATTTTATGTTTTTAACTGTAAAGTTTTGCTCAATTCAGAGAAAATAATCTGACAACTTCTATGCTATTTTTTTTCCTGTTAAGGTGACAGAATGATTCTCCTTTAATTAGTCAGTTGGACTTTTGGAAATTTCTTCATTGGTTTGACTTTCCTAGAAAGTTTAATTTATATTTCCAGACAATTTGATTTTGATTCATGTTGAAATAATGGCTCCGTCTCTTTTTGGAAAAAATACTTATAAAACTGAGTTTGTTGAGTTGGTACATTGTGGAACAGTTAACCAGTAGAAAGTGTATTTTCTTTTGCTGCCCTGGAGAACTTGTTTCTCTGGTCTTGCTTTGGATAGTACTAAAGCAATCACATTCCAGTGAGCATGGCTATGTGTAGAATAGTTCTCTGAAACTTCAGCCGAGCCATTTCAGAATCAAAACACCAACAACTAGCATGGAACACACAGGACAGGCATGTAGGCAGTCATTAATCACTTCATTATATCAGTTCAGTGCTACTGTATAACAATATTCTAGAACAAAGCAAAGGTGATGACCATACAAATCCATTCATTCCAGATCCGTACCTGCAGTCAGTCATCTTTGTTGATGGTTCAGAGATATAACTTTATTTAAATTTTAGTAACCAGATATCAATAATAGTGAGGACAAATGTATCCTCTGGAATCCTGGCAAGAGTATATGACAGAGAGGGGCAGCAAGCTTTGGGCATAAATGACAGTCTACAGAATAGTGTGGTCTGTCTTTCAGAACGGATAGCATAGCTAGATCAGAATACCAGGGTCCATCACTGAACATAGTCTGCCCATGACTGCTGTGAGCCATGCTTACCATTGAAAGTATTAACAGAACCTTTTACTCTGGGGTTCTTGAGTGTTATCTTTATCATGATTATAAAAGTAGACTCATTGGGTAGGAAGTCTGAGAACAGAAGAAAGCAGAATGGCTGCTTTATTTCTCTATTTAATCAAAGTAGACTTTACAATGAAGATGAATACAAAGTGCTGCAATTGTCACTTTATAATTACATTCCACTTTACAGTTTGCAGTGCTCTCTTAAATATATTTTCTTATATGATTTTTGAAATATTATTCAAGATTTACATAAGGGAAAGGGGAGGGCACAAAATGTGTGGCTTTCCCAAGATTGCATGCCCATAGGAAGTGGAACTGGGAGTAGAATATGGATCTCTTGATATCTAGGCTTTTTCTAATGACCAGTGCTACCTCTGATGTGGGAGTATCCTCACATGAAAGCAATGGGCCATCTCTAGACATCAGGGAGATTAAAACACACATGTTCACATACACATACAACATTTAATAAGTACCCTTTAATATATTTGGATATTTTCACATTCATCCTTCAGGCTTCACCTTTGTGATGGATTCCTTTTTGCAACTCATTCTCCACCCTTCTCCATTCAGCTTTGAACCATGGAAGGTTATCCTATATGGATTGCATTAACAGTCTTCATTTGACTTCTGTATTCCAGTTGAGTTTGCCCAAAGGGAAGCATACAAGGAGGGTGAGAAGGAACAATGACAGTGAAGTCTGAATTTTTTTTAAATTTATTTATTTGACAGAGAGATCATAAGTAGGCAGAGAGGCCCGCAGAGAGAGATGGGGGAGCAGGCTCCCCACCCAGCAGAGAGCCCGATGCGGGGCTTGATCCCAGGACCCCGATATCAGGACCAAAAGCAGAGGCTTAACCCACTGAGCCACCCAGGTGCCCTTGAAGTCTGAATTTTTAATTTTCTCTCTCTCTCCCTGTAAAAATGACTACCAACTGGCACTTTGTAACAAGGTTACAGCTCTTGTGAGGCATTTATGACTCTCTCTCTCTCTCTCTCTCTTCCTCAGAGTTCTGGCAATTGACTTTTTCCTTGCTTCATGAGGCCAAGGGTAGTAAGTGAAGTTGCTTTTAATAACCTTGAATACCGCATTACCCCTTGGAAGTTTCACTGTGCCTTACCTATACTTCTGTAAATATTTGCCTTCATTAAGTTTTCATAATATGGCACTATTTGAGTGGACTAACTCTTTGCTATTAGCATCCTGACTGATTCAGTTTTATTATTACATGTTATAGGTGGGGAAATGGAGGCCCAAAAATGTTTCACAGTTAGATAACATGAAGATCTAGGATTTCACCCCAGTCTTCTAACTCCAAGCTTACTCACTCACAGTGACAGCACACTGAACGATGATTCTGAATAGAGAGGCTAGCCTATATTGTAATTAGAGCTCTGCACAATAAAGGTTTCTTTCTTTCTTTCTTTCTTTCTTTTTTTCTTTCTTTCTTTCATTCATTCATTAACACATAATGTGTTATTTACTTCAGGGGTACAGGTCTGTGAATCATCAGGCTTACACAATTCATAGCACTCACCATAGCACAAAACCTCCCCAATGTTCATCACCCAGCCACCCTATCCCTCCCACCCCACCCGAAGCAACCCTCAGTTTGTTTCCTGAGATTAAGAGTTTCTTATGGTTTGTCTCCCTCCCTGGTCCCATCTTGTTTCATTTTGTCCTCCCTACTACCCACGACTCCCTGCCCTGCCTCTCAACTTCCTCATTTCGGAGATATCATATAATATTGTCTTTCTCTGATTGACTTATTTCACTTAGCATAATACCCTCTAGTTCCATCCACGTTGTTGCAAATGGCAGGATCTTGTGGGTTTTTTTGATGGCTGCATAGTATTTCTTTGTTTGCATGTATGTATGTGTGTGTGTGTATATATATATATATATATATATATATATATATATCACATTTGTGATATATATGTATATCACATTTTCTTTATCCATTCATCTGTTGATGGACATCTAGGCTCTTTCCATAGTTTGGCTACTGTGGACATTGCTGCTATAAACATTCAGGTGCATATGCCTCTTCAGATCACTACGTTTGTATCTTTAGGGTAAATACCCAGTAGTGCAATTGCTGGGTTGTAGGATAGCTCTACTTTCAACTTTTTGAGGAACCTCCATACTGTTTTCCAGATTGGCTGCACCAGCTTGCAGTCCCACCAAAAGTGTGGGAGGATACAATAGAGCTTTCTTGAATGGACTCAGAGAATAATTCTCAGAAACATACCACTGCCCTTTACCAATATTATGTTTTGAAATTTCATAACATGTTTAAAAGATAGAGCTGTCTGGAAGAAAATTGGATAAGATTGCATCTGGTCTCTCACCACACTATTATATCTGGTACCATCAGAGTTACCCTGAGAAGTAAGTCTTATCATGTTCCGTCCTGCCTAAAACCCTTCTATGTTTTAGACTAATATCAAAACTTCTTAATTGTGATTATTCAGTCTCTTATAGTGGACCCTCTACATATCTCTTTAGTTTTAACTTTACCACTCCAATCCAAATGCTTGAGCCTGTATGAAACCACTATAGTGGTTCTCAGATAGGTTGATTTTTATCTCCCAAGAGGCATTTGGCAATGTCTAGAGACATTTTGGTTGCCATGACTGGAGGGAATGCTAATGGCATCTTCAGTTGGTGGCCATCAAGGCTACTTTTGAACATTTTAAAGTGCACAAGACCCCTCCCACAACTTGAGGTTATCTGGTTCAAAGTGCCAGTATTGTCACAGTTGAGAAATCTTGTTCTACATTAGGCACATTGAACTCCCCATAACCATTTATCAGAAGCTGTGATATATGATTTTATTCTATGCCCTTGTCAACTTTGCCCCTGTACATATGCTGTTCCCCCAGCTGGAAGGCCTTCCCATTCCCCACTTTGTTGTTCATCCTGTCTCATTCTTGAAACAAGTTATACCCCCCTCCCTAAAAACTCTAGGCAAACACATAGACACTTGAACTGAGTCCCACAGCACTTTGTTCATTCTTTAGTATAATAATTTACCTGTTTGTGTCCATAATTCCAGCTTATTATAAGCTCATTAAATACAGAAGCCATATTATACCCACCCCCATTTCAGCACAGTATTTGGCACATATTAAATATTAATCATTGAATGAATGAGAAAATATTTTTGCAAGCAGTGACTAGATTTATCCTGATGAATTGTGTTATGTTTAATTTTTACAAATTAAGTCACATTTGGAATTCAGTAGAAAAATTTGCTATTTAAGAAAAGCTAAATGAATTCTTTGGTTGAATAAACGTTTTCTTAAAAAAATTATACATCTTTTAATAAACCAGAGTTTTTGTATCCCGTTACCCTTCCTTCCTCCCTCTTTCCCTCTTCCCTTCCTCCCTAATACTAAAAAATATGTGCATGTACATAGCTGCATTTCTTAAAGTGAGAAATGTGTATCAAACTTTTTGTCATAGCTTTATAGTGTTCTACTTGTTTGGGGAAAGAGAAGCCCATATGCCTTATGTATTGGCAGCATTTTGAGAATGTGAAAGACTAGTTCTTTTCAGCCTTGTCCACAAGAGGAAGGATAGTGCCCTACATTAATTTTGTTGATTCCCCAGAACTGTTGGCTACTGTTGGGTCTACTTGAAGCTAGAGATTTATGTTGTTCCTGCTGCTGCAAAATACAAAATTAGAACCTGGCAGGCATTCCTGTATAAATTTTCACACTGTTTAAGATCAACCCAGTTTGGGTACAGAGGAAGCAATCTGTGTATTTGGGAGGTTTTGTCAGAATAAAACACACTTAAGGAGTGTCTAAGGTCAATAGATGGATGAATGAGCAAGAGGATGCCTTAAAGTTAAAAAAAAGAGAAGAGGATGAGGGAAGTGATCATTTAATGGCACTTTTTGTACAAGGTTGGCCATGAAAGTATCAGTAGGAAGATGGTAAGGAAAAGTTGCCTGGCAGAAATACCCCTCTTTCAAGTTAAACAAAAAAGAATATGCCAGTTAAATAATCATTAGCCTCAAGTAAGTAAAGAAGTAGAACTCAAGTGTCCTAGATCTCAAAAGGCAGGAGAAAGATAAATGATCTGAAAGCAAAGGCAAGAGGATGAGCCAACCCTGCCTCTGCTTCTCAGGTATGGTACTGTCTAGTTGATAAAAATATTGAAAGTTTCCCCTAATGCCTTTATAGAGAGAAAAGAAATAGACTGAGTAGATGTTCTTATCTGGTCCTACTTTTGAGTGAAGAGTAGTGGAGATGGCAGTGGGGGGTGGAACACATGTAACAGAAATAGACAGTGGGTCTGAGAATAAAAAGATAAGTAACGAGGGTTAAATGGATCAGTAGTCCTAATGCATCCCTCTCCATTGCCTTAGGACACAATCTGTAACCAGGTGGGGTCACTTCTGCTCCAGGCACTTAGCAAAGCTTCAGAAATGAGAACACAGTCTTGGCAACTAAAAGAAGGTTACACACAGTCTTGCCTGAGTTCTTCATTTCCCCCCTAATTTCGTTCCCGTATTTTACCATCTCTGAAGCTATAAAAAATAAGTGTGTAGAGCTAAAAATATGAAACCTTTCAAATGTAGATGGGTCTGGAAGTCAAGTCCCTGAACCTATGTCTGAACAGTTAGAGACTCTGGACAGTATCACCTGAGTACGAGTAGGAAAGTCAATGACACGACAGTGCAAATACAAAAGAGCAGAAGAAATAAAGTAAAACAAAAATAAAGGACGTGATGTAGCTTAGAAAATTCTAAGAATTTGATCTAGAAGCAAATAAAGGACAGAAGAATTTCCCATGAGCTATTTATTTTGTAGCTCATTTGCTGTATAGAATAACTTAAGAAATCTTGGTGCTATAAGAACTCAAACAAAAAATTTAAAACAAATTAACTGAGTGAAAGGAAAAGGGAGATTATAGATGGAAGGGAGAAAAATGTGAGAGCCAAAACAGTGCAGTCACATAACTAATTTGGCAGAAGGGGCAACTTCTAAGTACTAGTCTCTATCTGAACATGAGGCAAAATCTTACACTCTCTGAACTGCAAAGAAGTCTCCAATTCACACACATCTAACAGAGAAAGGATAAAAATTGACTATAGAGACTTAAGTATAGTGTTTAACAAATAACTGGCTTATACTGACCTAGGGACAACATGTAGGAAGGCAGGCTAAAAGATAAAAATGGGGAAATATCTGAGCAGGGAAATTAGAGCCATCACACTGCCTGGAAAGTGTGAATCATGAAATTCATTCAGCCAAGGCATTAAACAAATAAACAAATGAACAGACAACAAGAATTAATTCTGGTGGTGGTAGATGGAGGAGTGGGGAGCAGTACTCAGACTTGCTACAATCAATTACCAAAAATGTCCAGTTTTCAACAAAAAATTGTGAAACAGGCATAGATGGGAATGTGTGATCCCCATGCAGGAATATATGCTGGGAATGGAAATTGCCTTTGAGGGGTTCCAGATGTTGGACTTAGCAGACAGACTCGGCAGAAGCTATTATATTAAATATACTAAAAGGATTAAGGAAACTACCCTTAAAGAAAAGGAAAGTAAGATAATCATTAAAGAGTGAGTATTAATAAAGAGATACAAATTATATATATTATATTATTTTCAACTTCAAAATTTCTATTTGGAGATATTGTGTACATAATACATAAATTTGGAGTTCAGAAGTGCAGGAATCCAAACAAAAAAACCTCACTAGAGAGGCTCAAGAATAGATTTGAGTCAACAGAAGAATTGGCAAACTGGAAGATAGCTCAAAGGAGATTATTTACAGTCTGAATAGAAGAAAGAAAATGAATAAAGGTAAATAAACTTTATTATTATTTAGTGCCAGAGAAATGTGGGGTACCGTTAAGTGTCTAACATATATAAGATGGGAGTACTGGGAAGAAAGGAGACAGGAGGGGGCAGAAAAAATATTCAAAGAATTAATGACTGAAAATTCTCCCAATTTAATGAAAAACATGAATCTACACAGCAAAGAAGCTCAATGAACTGTAAGTAGGTTAAATTCAAAGAGATATACATCCAGACCCATTTAAATAAAACTGTTGGAAGCCAAAGATAAAGAAGAACTCTTGAAAGCAGCAAGAGGAAAATGACTTATCGCATACAAGGGTGCTGCCATGAGATTAACAGTTGATGTCTCTTCAGAACAGTGGAGGCCAGGGGCAACAAGACAACGTTTGATGTGCTGGAACACAAAGAGTGTCAGCCCTGATCCCTCTCTCTGACAGTGCCATCTTTTAAAAGTCAGGGTCAAATAAAGACATCCCCAGGTAAACTCAAACAGAGTTCATGGCTAGGATACCTGCCTAGTAGTTATAAGAACTACTCACTGCTTTTATCCTTCATGCTGAAAGGAAGTGACAGCAGACAGTAATTTGAATCTATGTGAAAAAAACAAAGCACTCCAGTAAAGGTAATTATGTAGGTAATGATAACAGGCAACATAATTACCCATTTCTTTTTCTTTTTTCTCTTAGCTGACTTAAAACACAATTGCATAAAACAATATCTATAAAATTGTATTGTTGGGTCTATAACATATAGAATTGTGATATATTTGACAATAAACCACAAATGAATGAAGCTATATTGGAGAAAGGAAATGACACCAGATGGTAACTTGAATCTGCAAGAAGAAATGAAGAGAGACAGAAATGGTAAATAATAAGCTTAATTAAAAAAAAAAAAAACTCCGTAAATATATTTGAGGTCTCCTTCTCTTTTCTTCTTAAGAAGACATGTTTTTTTTTAATTTTTTTCTTTGAAGACTTAATTAATTAATTTATTTTTGAGAGAGAGAGAGAGGGAGGAGAAGAGGGAGAAAGAGAATCTCAAGCAGACTCCCCATTGAGTGTGGATCCCAGTGCAGGCTGGACTTCACGATCCTGAGATCATGACCTGAGCTGAAATCAGGAGTTGGATACTTAAACATAATTTAACATAATACATATGTTATTATGGTACATGTAGGTAGGTAGTGACTATTTGGCAACAGCAAATATTTAATGAGGGCCTACTCAGGGCCAGATACTGAGCCCAGTGGCAGGTTGGTGTCATAGGCATGTGAATGATTTCCTCTTCCTGTGTTCTCTAAAAATATCTGCTAAATGAACAATTGAACAAATTTACATTTTGAGTAGCATGGTGTTGTAAACAATCCTTGGCTTTGTACTGGACATGCTGGCTTAAAATCCAGGATGTCTGACTTTGAGATGTTAACATCTGACTCCAGGAGCCTTGGTTTTCTGTTTGAAGTAGGAATAGTAGATCCACATTGTAGCACTAAGTGAGTTAACACAATGGGGTGGAGTGGGGGCTTTTCTGGCCAAAGTGATTGGGCTAGAGAAGGCGTCAAACAAAAGCAAGTTTCTTCCTTCCTCAGAGAAGCACTATTTGAATAAAAGCAGAATTACTGGTTCTCGGGGTATCATCTTTTTGTGGTGGTGGTTCTAGCTCTGTTTCTGTAGATCCTCTTTGAATGACTCAAACAAACTCATACAGTGCCTGGCCACTTAGGGCTGTGTGGGGACGAGGCCAGGCTGCTGCTCTTTCCTCCTTCTAGAAGTTCTGACAAATGTCTGTTTGCTGTGGTGGTTCTAGATTGCTGCTTTCCTCCTGTTCTTCATGAAATACTTTCAGAAGGCTAAGTTTTGTTTCATGCATTTTTTTGTTTTGTCTGTAGCACATGGGATGAAATCATTACTATTTGTGGGGAGCACTTTCACATTTATGAAACATCTTCACATCTGTTATTTCATTTGGCACACTTGATAAATCTCTGAGCATGGTGGTGTAGGGACATGTGCTATTGTATGGCTTGTAAAGGCAAACAAGGAAATAGGCCCTCAGAATTTCAGTGGTCTTCCCAAGGTCCCATAGCTTGAAAGTGGTAGCACTGGAGGTCCATCCATCATGAATGACCTGGCTACAAATTTTGTGCCCTCTCTACCCTATTGTCCTCACCCTGGAAGTCAAGGGAACCTCTGATATCCTTCATCCTGACAATCTCCTCCGTTCTTCTTTGCAGAGGCATCTATCTTGAGCTACGACGGCAGCATGTACATGAAGATCATCATGCCCATGGTCATGCACACCGAGGCAGAGGATGTCTCCTTCCGCTTCATGTCCCAGCGAGCTTATGGGCTGCTGGTGGCTACTACGTCCAGGGACTCTGCGGACACCCTGCGTTTGGAGCTGGATGGGGGGCGTGTCAAGCTCATGGTTAACTTAGGTATCGTATGAAGTACCCTCTGCCACTTTGTTTGGGCTTGTCTTCCCTTTCTTTTCTGATTTTTATTGGTTTGATTGAATTCTTTGTTTGTTTCTTAAAAGTTAGCTGCTCACCTCTTGTTTAATAGACCAAGGATAAAACCCAACAGCAACAAACACCTTCTTCTTGTTTCTGCATGAGGTTTTGATGTCAATTTCTGGTTTCTGACAGTGGTGGTTTTTTGTTTTTGATTTTGTTTTTGTTTTTATTTTTTTACTAGATTATTTATTTTTTAAGTTTCCTTTCTTGGTTTTTTGGAACCGTTTAGCTTTGTGTAAAACACGCTACTTTGGTCCATCTTTTGATCAGTCACATTGCCATTAAGTTCGACTCTTTGGTCACCACTCAAAACAGTCAAAGCCGAGGGCAGAGATACGACATCAAATGGAGGCAAAATGGGGCATTGGGGTTGGAGAGAACTAAGCTTTGTGAGGAGGATGTAAGGTGCATTGTTTCTTTCTCCACAAACGGGGAATTCTGGGGGCACTGCTATTTCCTTATGCTTTCTCCTAGTGGGGAGGACAAGTCAGAATGTTTCTGTTGTCCCATTGGAGAAATAATTCTGTAAGTTTATAGAGTCTCTGACATTTGGAAGGAGAATGTGGTTCCTGATACAATCCCCTTCTTCCTTCCTGACATTCTTCCCCATTGTCTAGCATCCCCTTTATCCAGATTGCCATGTCACACTGTTACTCACCTATTCCTCTGTCCTTCTCATATAATACATATGACTTCCCTTGGTGTTGAAAAATTATGACAATTTCAAATTCGCAGCTTTATTGGGAGAAGATCTGTTCTTCTACTGTAATTACCTGTAATAGATACTTTGGAAACTCCCCTCCTGGTGGCATTACATTTGTGCCTGCTGCTGACCTTCTTGACTGAATTCTAATTGATCTTCTTTGGAGGATGGGAACCTCTTGATTTCTGGAAGGAAAGAAACCAACCTCATTTCTACATGGTAGGAAGTCAGTGGCCTGTGTCAATAGGAGGAGTGGTATGGCTGAGTCCAAGCTTTCTAAGCTAGGGATTTTGGGGGGTATATAGTATATGTTTGGGTACAGAGCTCCTTTATAAAGATTCCAGTGGAATGGCTTATCAGAGGCATGGGGAAGACATGATGGACAGCTATACCAGATACAAGACCATATAAAACCTTATCTGGCCTAGTGGGAAGGTGGAGTTTGGAATCTACACCAGTCTTAACCTGCTGCCAGGTCGACTGGTCGCACTTGGAAAATATCTACACTACGATCCTAAAAATCTCTAGGACACAGAGGACTGTTTTGAGCAGTGGCTTCACTTATGTCTTTTTTTTCTTCCAATTTGTAGCTTTTACAACACTGCCCTTTTTCTTGTCCAACCTCATTTGATTTCTGTTGTCAGTGTGTCAGTTGGTTTTTCTTTGGTTTGTATATGTGTGTGTTTGGTTATTTTGAGTTTTGTTTTTCTTTTTGCTGGATCTTTGTGTTCTTGAGTTTTCAGTCCTCCCCACCATCAGCCATGGTAAATCAAAAGATGGTATTCAACCCTTCAAAGGCCCAAAGCCTGCGGCCCGCATAGCAAACAGCCTTGAGAACAGAGCGTACTGAGCAGCCTGCAGGGGCAGGCATACCCCTGTCCCTCCCACCTTCCCTTCCCTGCATCATCCTTCCCACCTCCCACAAACCAACCAGACAGTGTATATAACCTAAAACCAACAACCAGTAGCTGATCATTTACTTCCCTGAAAAATAGCAGAAGAAATTAAAAAATTAAATAAAAACAAATAAGCAGCAAAATGAACATAACATCCTAAGTAGTTCACAGAAGAAGATGAAGACAATTTTTAACTCTACATCTATTTCAAAGTAAGAGAGAAGCACATATATAAGCATGATTAGCCCCGTGGGGTCCGGGGAAATATATAGTGTCGCTAAACAGAAAATCGATTTTCCTTCTTAGACATTGTTTTATAAAATGAGAAAGCCAGTTGTGGTAGGTCTCATATCTCAGAAGGAGATACAAGTGGGGGAAGATAAAAGAGGATGAGGAGGGAGATGGACAGATTCTCTCTCTTACACGTGCGCGCGCACACACACACACACACACACACAGACATGCACACACGTGCATGTGTTTAGTAAGAATTCCCATGTGTTTTCCTAGAAACATTTTTTTTCTGTTTGCCCCAAATCTGGGAGAAATACCTCTCAAAAAGACTACATTTGTCTCTTCCTTCTAGCATATACTCAGTCTAGCTCCTCCGAAACTGAGATATCTTAGGCACAACGGAGTTGGAGAGCACTGCGCTTTTCAGAAGCAATAGTGTCTTCTTTTTTTCCCTGAAGAGTGTGTTTCACCAGAACGACTGATTTGAATTTATTTAAATTACTTTCAAACCGAACCTGGAAAACCGAACTGAAATTCCCTGTGCTTGTGTATACAAAACTCTTTACATTCGTGCTTTGTTTAAAGGTTCTCTTTCCCTTCCCTCGCCAAAATATACCCCTGTGTGAATGTTTTCTCCCACTATGAGTTCATATTTCCGTTTCCTTCATTAGAAAAGAAAGCATCTCTAAGGAGCGTTTGCATGCACACCTACTGCAAAAGAACTAATTTCAGGTGATCATTTTGTTCACCATTAGAATTGTGTCTCCATTCTAGCCTATGCACAAATGATACTACAGTTTATTTCAAATTGGTCATGCATATACGCTCCTGATGTAGAGCCTAGTATGTATTTCTCTGATGTAATGTACCCATCTCCTAAAGGTCAAGAAGACTAGGCTTTCCCAAGGGGAAAGACTAGGAAATGTCAAAAAGACTAGGCTTTTCCCAAGGGAAACTGTCTGTCTCTGAAGACAGTTGGGTGTGGTAAGAGCTGGTGTCAGAAAGGTCCTACAACACACAGCCCGTTTTTGAAATCTTTTGATTCCTTACAATTAAAAATACAATAATAACATTTTATGATTATAGTAAATTTAAAGATTTAAAAACCTTATCTCAGTCGGCCAGTAATCTTGTGAGATAAGCCAAGGAAGTGTTTTTATGCTTTCTTTTGCATATGTGAGACAAAGAAAGAAATGTACGACTTTTCAAAGCTAACATAAAAAGTCCATAGTGGAGCTGAGACTAGAACCCGGAATTCTAAAATGCTAGATCAGCATGGGTTATCTGTTATTTCCACAGATCAATCCTGTGTGGCTCAATGATGTGGCAGTCTTGATGACTTCTAACTGCTTTCATGATGGTTACCTTTTAAACATGCCCAGAGGGAGTCTTTATTCCGTAGTGCCTGGTTTGAATTAAGCCATACAGCTGAAAAGTCGGTCAGCATTGGCATCTGCTCGTGGCCCTTTGGAATCCTCAGCAGAACACCAGGAAGCCTTCTTCAATGGTGGAGGCCCATTGGGAGTATCATGCAGTTTGGTCAATGGCATTCAAATTCTCCAGATGCTCTCTCTCTGGCAACGCAGGTTTGCTGACGACTGTTTACAGTGTGCACTGTTGAACACACACAAGTCCTAGAAACTTTTACCTTTTCCATGCTCTCCACCCAAAGCTTACTCATCTAGAAAATAATAATCTCTCATTTACTAAAATAAAACAAAAGAAAAACCATCTGAATGAAACAGGATGAACAACACAGACATATACAGACATGCAGACACCCTTCCGGTACCTCGCCAAGGGTAAGGCAGAGACTGAACTTTGGCAGCTCCTCAAGATAGACCTAAAGGAAGTTGCTTTCCCAGCCCAATTCCCTGGATTCACTTTTCATGAAAAAAATACAACCTCGTTATCAAGACTACCATCTCAGAGCCTATGAGCAAGAAACTGGGGTGGATTTTTTTCCCCCTTGATCTACTTATTCTTCAGGTAAAGTGTCCAAATAATCTGTCACTTCTTGGCTTAATCAGTTGTCTACCCTCTGGAAAGCTCCAAGTCCTCACATTGGTTTAGAGATACCTTTCAGTTCATGGAACCATTTGAGTGAATCCAGCACCTCTCTCTAGACTGGGTCCTCGTCTAAAAATAAAATCCTCAGGGCACCTGGATGGCTCAGTCCATCAGGCATCTGCCTTCTGCTCAGGTCATGATCTCAGGGTCCTGGAATCCAGCTCTGCGTTGGGCTCCATGTTTGGTGGGAAGCCTGCTTCTGCCTCTCCCTCCTCTCCCCCCTGCCCCCACCTCTGTGCTCTCTCAAATAAATAAATAAATAAAATCTTTAAAAAATAAAATAAAAACTAAAAATAAAATCCACAGCGTAGAAACAAAGGAAGACAACCCTCTCTTATTGACGGTTCTCAGAGTTGTTGCTTTAGGCCCACTCTTTCTCTTCCCTTCTCTCTTCAGCATGCCCATACACCTGTTTCCCCTGCCTCCTGAATACATCAGGAAGGGGCATTTCTCCAGCTTTGGCCAATGGCAGGTGCTGCTGGTAGCTGAAGTCCCACCCCTTCCTCCCTACTTGCCCTCCCCGCTTCCCAATCCTCACCAGGGGCATGGCCTCCTCTGTTTGGTGATCGTACCGGTTGCTCCAGGGCTGTTTGCTCCCACTTTTCTGTTGCGGTTGACGACACATGACAAACCTAACCGCACGAAACCAAACTCAGATTTTTTTCCAAGAGATGTTCTTCTGGGGAACAAATAATCATCCCGCCTCCTTCCTCAGAGTGATTGGGTGTTCTAGATTTCTCCTGTCTGGATTTCCATAATTTTATTCTGCCCTGTCCTTTGCCACTGGTTCGTCTTTCACTTGCTTACTTAAAATGCTTTACTTTGGGAAATTCAAATGGTGGCCTTATCCTTGACAAATCCTCCATAACTACTCGGTCAGCCTTAGGCAGAGGAGCTCAGTTTCTAACTGTAATTTTTTTCCTGTAACTTTTTTTTTTCCTTTTCTTGTCTTACTTCTACTTTTTAGTATCCAGCTTTAAACAAATTTTTATTGAAATTCCCACCATGATAAGTAAAATTTAGTTTTAACTGGGCAAATTTGTAACAACTAATCTGAGACCTTTGTTAACCATCGTACCCAATCCCCTGCAAATAATCATTGACTCTACTCAAGACCTTTTGTGCTGAGTGTTCATGACTCTAAACAGATATTAATAAAAGGATAGATACTCAGATCTCTGGCATAGGATAACCTGTCGGGTTATCAGGACTGGAAAATTAGCCACCCTTTCTTGCCTCTCTTTCCCATTAAAAAAATAATAATTAAAAAAAAGAATTTTCTTCCCTCAAGCTGCAGAATTACAGGGTGAGATAGGTAGGATGTCAAAGGTGCCCAAGACCTCCTCCCCATAAACCTGTCTCGCCTTCTCCTTGAATGCTGCAGGCACTTGATTTAGTCTGAGCATTCAGGCAGGAAGACGAAGATGGGCTTCATGAGTGGGTTGGTCTGGGAGCCTTTGAAACAATAGCAGAGAACCCAATCAATCGTGATCATATGATACAACTCCGTTGACCCTCCACCCAACTCCACCTCTCTAAAATCTGGGATGGGTGTTTGTGCGGTTAGCTGTTTGCAAGTGGCCATTTTATGACAGGAAATGACCAGGTGGTATTAACCCTTTCCTTATCTTTAGGGATAATGGCAAGTCTGCCTAAGTAAATTTCTATAGCATCTGGGGCCTGAGCAAAGAAGAGGGTGGAGGGAGTTTGTTTTTAGAAAAAGAGAAAGGGTTAAATACTGCACTGAGAAACTTCATGGACAAATTTTTTTGAAAAAATAAACAGTGTGTCAGATTGGTGATCTATCTTTGGAATACTAATACAAAAATTGTGTTGATGCTACTTTTAAAGATAAATTTGGAGAAAATCTTTATAGGGGGACATAGACTATAACCTGCATTTGGTGGGGAAAGTTTTGCATAATTTTCCAAGTCAAACAAAATTAATATTTCAAAGTTCAGGTGTGAAATCCTTTATATAAATGAGGAGGTTTTTTTGAAAAAAAAAAAAAAAAGGAGCGGCATACTCGGTGTCTATTGTGGATATATATGTATACCAGTATATATCTCTATACATATGTGTATATATATATGTGTGTGTGTGTATATATATATGTATCCAACTTTACTAAATGATATACTGTACATATACACCCACCCTTAAACTTGTACATACCGTATATATATATAAAATGGCCACATTTCTTGCGTGTGTCTGTCCCCGGAAGGGTGGACTGATTGTTTTTGGATGTCTGCAGCTGTTACCTTGAAGGATGCAATTTCATCTTTCATTTATTTTTCCCCATCTAGACTGTATCAGGATAAACTGTAACTCCAGTAAGTTTTCCCTCAAGTTTCATTTTGTTCTTAAAGAAAAGAAAAACTGACTTTATTTTGTTTACTGTTTTACGAGCTGTTTTTTGTTTGAATTATTTTGTGTTCTGACTATGGAGTTGGGGCGGCTGGGGATTGACAAGATGAAGGGCTGGGGTGAGGGTCATGGGCTGAGTGTGGCCCAGGGTGTGGTTTCTGAATTGGGGTAGGTCCTCTCTTCTTTCCTTGCATTTGCTCTTTATGCAGAAAAGGAGGAAAGGGCACCTGGATAAGGAAACAACTTGAAAATGAATTGAAATGGTAATTTGTTGTTTTGGGGAAATAATCCTCAGGGGTGGACAGAAAGCATTAGAGCAACCAGAATGCACTTCTCCACTACTGAAAGCTTCAGAAAATAAAAGCAGAGTTCATGACCCAGAAGGTGGCTGCCAACTCTGACATTTGTTTCCCAGCATTTATCGCTGTAGGGTTTTTTTTTGTTTTGTTTTTTGTTTTTTCTCAGATGGTGGGCACAAAGCATTGTTCTTGGTGATAATGCAACACTTTAACCAAAGGCTTGAGAAACATTCTGGCTCTTCTGAATGAAAAATTGCAGCCTATTATTTTTACTTTATCCCATTCAAACATTCTGTTTCTTGAAGAAGGATGTTCATGAAGTGCAGGCTGAAGAGTACTCATGTGTTTCTTTCTCTGCCTCAGAAATGTACATTAACTGGAGTCATGAGGTCAGGGAACTGGAAGAGAAAGAGGAAGGATGGGGAGGAGGGAAAGAACAGGTCTAGTTGATAAAAGGAAGAAATATACTTTGAGTCTTATGGCATCTTATATCCATTAAGATAATTAACTAACTAGCTAGGGTAATTAGGGTAATTAGCTATAACAAACAATCCCAACATTTCAGTGGCTCAGCGGAAGACAGGTTTACTTCTCCTTCAGGCAAAATTCAGTGCCAGTGCCGGATCTCTTCACATAATTCAGGCATCTAGGATTCTTTCATGACCTTGGTCTACCATCTTGGAGTTCTTCACTTCTAGCCATATCCATAAGGAAGAGAGAGAGCGAGCTTGGATATAATGCAGTGTGTTTTTATTGACTCGCCTGGAAGTGATAGCCCAGTACATTACTTCTGCCCGTATTTTCTCAGACATGACTCGATCCAAAACGCAAAGGAAGCTGGGGATATGTTCCTCCTCTGGATCCAGGAAGACAAATTTGGATTGATTGAGCATCTAACACACATGATTCTCAACAGTACCCCTCATTTTTTACTTCTTTCCTCATTAGGGCCTTCCAATAGGAACAAATTCAGAAAAAGAAATAATCCAAGTTTTATATTTCATTTGCTTGTTTATTCCATTATATTTTATAGGTGCTACTAGTTTAATCTTCTTTCTTGGGAGACTGATTATCAGGATGATAAATTAATAAAGCCCAAATCCACTTTTCTGGGGGTGGGGGAACGTTCTATGTAAATTAACAGAAGAAAAGAAATGTAAAAAATCAATATAAACAACCACTTCCTGAAGTAGAGTGCTTTATGCTTGTCTTGGCATCATTTTCAGTTAATTTAAGCAATGTCCTATTTTGCTGTGTTTAAACATTTCTAATTAGCCAGAAATTTCTCATGATATTTAGATCATTAAAAGCCTAATTGAAACATCCTTTTTTTCCTAAAGACTGGCATTTTCTCGTTCTTCAAGCAACTTTATTGAGATGTAATTTCCATACCACAGGTTCATCCACTGTAAGCCTACAATTCAGTGACTTTTATTAAATTTATAGGGTTGTCCAAATACCACCACAATCACATTTTTAGAACTTTTCCATCACCCCACCCCCACCCCCAAATTTTCCTCATGTCCCTTTGCAGTTAATCCCTGCTCTTACCCTTAGCCCTAGACAACTGCTGGTTTGCATTTATCTCTATAAATCTTCCTTTTTCTGGACTTTTCATATAAATAGAATCATATGATATGTAGTTATTTATGCTTGGCTTCTTAAAAATTATAGTACATTTATGGAAAGCATGAGGGTGGAAAAATCTCATTCTAAGTTGAATCTAGCATCTTCTGGCTTAGACATTTATTTGCAGAATAGAGAACTGAAGGAGTTGTTCAGTCAGGGTATCTGGACTTGGTTTCTGTGCTCTGTCCACACTTTTGTCTTTCTGTGCTCTATCCACAATTTATCTTGCAGTTAATTTTACATATTCCATCTGATCAGCCATGAAAAGTCATCGTTAGACAAGTTCCAGAATTCTTTCTTCTAGGCAGGCAATGCCTCTTTTCCAGGACATAGATGCCAGCAGGTTTTCTAAATGTGATAAAAGATTTTCTATTCAGAACCACCAAAACCATCACTGAGAAGAAATATGTCAGCAAAGATGTGTTCCCTGCTTTGATCACAGTATAGTAAGAGTATAACTAGTTTTAGTTCAATATTTAGGTAAAGAGCCAAGATTGGATTTTGGAAATCAATTTTGAATTCTTAAGATAAACGTTTAACATACTGAGGAAGATAATTTTGGGGAGAACATCAGAGAAAGAATACATAGTGCCCACTGATTGAACAGTGGTTGAATAGAAACCAAAACAAAGCAGGAGTCCTTTACTCTAACATCTTGAGTGCTGAGGTATATGGATATGCACCCAGGGGAATGCAGAGTCACAAAAAATGAAAGTGACACATTTTCTTGAAGTCGATTTTAATTGTTGATTTGGAGTAAAAACTTGAATTGAGACCAAAGAGATATATTACGCAGAAGAATGCAAGGAAGTGTGAATGTATTTAGTTTATGAATCTTAGGTTTTAAGAAAAACAAAGAATTCAAAGACATATCATTTTTATCACATATCTTCTTTTTTTCATCCCTGGCATTACTGGTGCTTGGGTGGAAGATTTCAAGAAGGCTAGGCAACTAAAACAGATCGAGGTAATCAGAACCTCTCAGACCTCTCTCCTCGTGGACTAGATGTCAAAGTCCATAGCTCAGTCTGTTCTGGCATCTCAAGATGTTTCTCTAATAGGTGAGCAGATCCTTCCTCTTACTCAATTTTTGTGATGAGATTGAGTTGTAGTCTGAGTTTGAAAGGGAGGGATTTTCCTCTTACATCTCAGGTATCATTTCAATGGAAGCCAGAGGATGTTTTTACTCACATTTCAGGACAGAGCTGCTTTTTTTCCCTTGAAGGGACATGCTGAATTAAGCTTTAACCACATTTGAATTTAAGTTCATGTACTTTTCCAGTAATCCTTTTTTAGAATGCCTGTCTTCTGGAAAGTCAGGTAAAATACAGAATGACATCATCTATGTTTTTCCTCTTTGTCTGCTGGAAAGTGTTTGGGGAAATGGCTATTTTTAAGGGTTTGTGTGACTCCTTGGAGAAAAGAGCATGAAAAAGAAGGGTGACCTTCCAGTGTAAGGAGAAGACAACTGGCATAATAGAGGACAGTGATCTTGAGATGAAAGTCTCTTTCTTTTGGCCTTTGTTGTCTGGTCCTTCTGTTGGTGACTCTGGCCCAGCTCTGTGCTGAGTGTTTTCAAGAAGAGGAACAGGTTCTGTTTTGTTTTGTTTTGTTTTGTTTTGAATCAGCTTCTCTGCCTTCCTTCCTCTCTTTCTCTTTTCCAACGCTTTGTTTTTCCCCATAAGATCTACGATATACTGATCATTACTCATTCTAAATCTTGTTACCCCTACTTTCCAAATCTTCCAAGAATACCACACATAAATTCTTCTCTGGCTTCTATTCCCAGACATATATTAGAGAATGTACAAATAGAGGCCTTAGGTTGAAATCGGGACGTTGGTTGATTTGATTCAATTGGCAGCAATATTCAAAAACATATAATCAGGAAATTTCCAGCTTAGAATTTACTTTTAAATTGCAAAAGGTCAACAGAGTTGGCAGTCATCATGGTGACTGAACTATAGGGTGGCCTGATATCCATTCTGTATCACTGCTGAAGAAAACAGGGCTACTTTCTGGGGAATTTTGGAGAAAATCACCTGTTCCTGTGGTTCCAGTTCCATGAGGCTGGCGGTACCCTAAGAAGTGTGCGGTTCTGAAAACAGGTATGGACTTCTTATTGGTCTCATGGACGTTTGCTCAAATCAAATTATGGAAGAAGGTTTGTTGTTTTCCACCTTGTTTGATTTTGACTCTGCCCTTCAATTTCCTAGCCCCTACTTTATTCTCTTCCTTTCAGTGCAGCATAGTTTGAATGAATATAGTATAGTCATATTAATGACATATGCAGGTGACGTGAATGAATATAATGAAATACGTAAAAATAAGTATCAATTTCATCCTTTTGTTTTTTTAGCCTCTCACTTCTCTGAACGGCTAATTCCTCTGTGTAGGGTTATTTTCTCAATCTTTCTAAAAAGAGATGTATATATCATAAGGAAATTGTGAGTTTGTGTACATGCCTGATTATTTAGGCAAATGTAGAACCTCCCCTCCCCCGCAATTACGTTGAACTTGAAGTCTCAACTTTATCTGTAACAAGGTTGGTTTTTCTTTCCCTCTTAGCTATAAAGGAGAAAAGAAATAAGGTGCCATACAAAAATATACTGACCCTGTAGTCCCTTGAGTGAGAGAATGGCTTTGGTAATCCTGTCCACTTCCGTTGAATGTTATCTTTGAACAATCATAGACGCATGCAATTATATAAGAGCTATAGGAAAATAACATCATAAGGATATGATACCTCCAAGTCCTACCTCTAAAGGCTACTAGTATTTACTAAACATTCCTTCTCTTGCACCTGCTAGCCTAGCACTTGCTTTTTGCCTTTTGTGTTAGCTTCTGTGCCTTAGTCTGTTTTTAAGCAGACTCGATTTCCAGTGTCGTGGCCAAGTCAGCAGTGTGTGGGTGTTTCTTGCTTAATTTAGGCGTAGCTTGGTGAAATGCAGCTTATTGCACTAGGCTTTTGGGGGGTTTTGCTTCCTTTTTCTCTTTCTTCCCTCTCTATGTACTGAGACTATGCTATTTCATTTTCAGGCCTAGTTTATCTAGAAATCCCAGAGCTGAATGTTTAGCTCATCCTATTAACTCAGAAACACATACCTCAGGTCAATAGAAAGGCTGACTTCTACACTACACAAAGTCTTCTGGGAAGGAAATTCTGGAACCCTCTTTGGTATTTGTTCCACTATTTGGATAACCATGACCGTCAGTCATTTGCCTGACCATATCACTTAGAGTTGTAGTGGAGATGGAAAATCCCAAAGCAAGATAGTATAGTAACGTGCTGTGTCTCAAACTATCAGTATCACAACTGAGAGTTTCTCTTACCGTACTAAATGATTATGCTCCACTTTTCTCAAAACCTGATTTTTAAAAAGTAATACATTATTTTATTTCTCTTTGGAATGTTTTATATTTTTTGTAACATAAAACACTTCTAAGTACAAGTCTACTAATAGTATCAACAATAGCCAGATTTGAGAATGATAGTAGGATGCTTCCTAAACATTTAGTATTTTTTTTTTTTACTAAACATTTGGTATGAAACTCTTCTTAATAAATACTAACTCAGGATGGTTTTCTTTCTAAATAGTTAAAAAAACTGTACATGGAACAAAGGGAAAGTAAACATTCTCACTCTTATCCCTTTCTAGGACCAAAATTCTCTTTCTCAGAGGCAACCCAAATTATCAGTCTTCTGTATATTCTCTCAGAGATGATCCACAAGTATACAACATGCAGTTATAACTATATTCTACTCCTTTTTTCCCTTTCTTGTCCTTCTTAATGCAATGTTAACACATTCTTCTGAATTTTGCTTTCTTTCACTTAAAATATTTTAGGGACTATTTCATGTAAGAATATTAAGGTCTCTTTTGTTCTTAATGGTCACATAATACTGCATTTTATGGAGACACCAGAGTTGATTAAATCAATACCCTACTGATACACTTTTAGATTTTTTTCAACTTTTTACTACTGCTAAAACAAACAAAAAAAATGCATGTCTTTGTTTATTAGTCTTTGCATGCATGTACAAGAATGTCTATCAGATAAATCCCTAAAAATGGAATTAACTAGGTCATCAGATAAGTGCATTACAAAAACTGGTATTTCCCACGTGCTTTCCAAAGGAGTTGTACAGGTTTACATTCTTACCAGCAATATGTGAATGTTTGTTTCTCTTTACCCTTGCCACACCATTTTGTCAAACTTTTTCTTCATTTTTTAAAAATACTCTTCAAAATGTTGCTGTCACATATTCCAGGGAGAGCCATTGTCACCCTTTTCCTTCCATCCTTTTCCTTCTTCGAGGATATATATATAGGAACCATTGTTATTCAAAACTTTGGTGCAGACTTCTCTTAGAAATCTTTAAATAGAAATCTCTTATAGTAGCATTTCCCATGTTAATCTTGTTTTTGTTTTCCAGTAAGCACAGGTGTTGTAGAAAGGTGGCAATATGTTACAGTAATTTTGTGTGATTTCCCTCTTAGACTCCTTTTATCTATGTTAGTATCCCAGCAAAGAGGCACTTTCCTGCAATTACCAACAGCAAGTAGGACTCTGGCTCCAGATAGCCTGGGTGTAATCCTTATCTCTACTGCTAATGATCTATGGGTCTTTGGACAATTTATTTCAATTCTCAGTTTTCTCAATTGTAAAATGGGCGTGATTACAGTATCTACCTGTCTGAGCGAGAAGAGAAGCTAGGACACGGTCTGTGCTGTATGTGTGGTGGTAGTGATGACGATGATGTCATGACGATGATGTCATGATGATGCCAACTGAAAAGATGATCTTTCGAGAACTATACTTGTTCAAGAATGGATGGCTATAGGGGTGCCTGGGTGGCTCAGTGGGTTAAGCCTCTGCCTTCAGCTCAGGTCATGATCCTCCAGGGTCCTGGGATTGAGCCCCACATTGGGTTCTCTGCTCAGCAGGGAGCCTGCTTCCCTTCCTCTCTCTCTGCCTGCCTCTCTGCCTACTTGTGATCTCTGTCTGTCAAATAAATAAATAAAATCTTTTAAAAAAAGAAAGAATGGATGGCTATATATCCCTAAAGCCATACTCAGTAGCTTAACAGAGCCTGTAAAATAAGCATCCTACTTTTTCCAGTCACTTACTCAGGGCAATAATAGATGCTTTTCAATGCCATCAGAGTTGCACTGGATTCGGCATCAGTAATTATTAATAAGACTACTGTTAAGACCATCACAGGGTCATATTAGGATTTTTTCCCCTCTCAGTGCATTTTGATAAACAAAAACTTGATGTTAACCCAAAACTAATGAAAATATTTGTAACTTCATGAGTTCTTCTGTGTTCATTTCTGGAACCTTTGTATCATTTTAATAAACACTTAATAGTGGTCCCAAGTGAAAATATCTGTAAAATGCACGGGTCTGATTAGATGATGTCAACATATTTGTGACTTTAATATCTTCTAATATCAATTTCATATACTCTAAATAGGAACCAAGATAAAATCAAGTCAGAGCAATGGGAGTTTTTGCAACAAGGATATAGATTTCTGGCTAAGGACGTTCCTGTCCAGTTTCTTTGGCATGTTCCTGTTATACATTTAAAAATCATCAAATTGTTGCAAACCATGATTAGCAAGGAGAGCTAGTTCCCCAAGAGGAGAAAAGGGACATCTTCTTTTTAGGAGATTTTGTATTTTGGTTTCAACCAGTGTGTTGAAGTATAGTGTAGTGAACCACTATGTTAAAGATTCATACTTGGACCTTGGGGTGATTAAAATCATGCACATGCCATACAAAGGCTGGTGGCTCAGTCTTTATCAGATCCATGTGTGATGCCATTAATAGAAAATGAATGACCGTTTAGCAGCTAGAACTACAGTACCATCCACCCCCAACTTCTGGGAATGTCCTTTGAGAACAGATTAAAGGAGACCCTGAAAGAAGAAATGTCTCCTTCAGTTGCTTTACCCAAGGCTACTTTTCCTCTTATTTCAAAATGGTCCCTGGGCTCTAGGATACAAATGTATCATGTTTTGGTTTGCTTCTCTTATGTGAGTGAGCTCCTGGTGAGGAGAAGTCCACTCAGGCAGGCACTTTAGCAGCTCTTCATCTGGGTTTTAGAAAAGGTAAAGGGATTGAGCTCATGTGTCCAGTTAAAGAGTAGATGGGAAGTGAGAGTGAAACACTAAATTATAATTAAGTGGCTTCCGAAGGAGAGTGTGTTTTGTCTCATCCAAGGAAGAAGCAGAGGAAGTAGAAGAGAAAAAGAGAAAGGAGAAAACAGACTAAACTAAAAACACAGGTCTTCGCACAGTGTCTAGATATAAGCAGAGTTCATCGAGTTACTGGCTTCTAGGAAAGATTGCTAAATAAAGGAGTGAACTTTCTTTAATAAACATCTTAAAAATAGGCAAACACCTTGCCAACCTAGGAATGATCTATTGTGAACTACCTAGGTAAGAGAGTTGATGTAGACTCTCAGAAGTGTTTCCCAATCACAGTTCAAGCCACTGAAATTAATTGTTTTAAGCTAATGTTGGTAGTTTGGAGACTTATGTATAAATAGAGTGGTATCTTATGTCAGCACAGCCTAACATGTTTTTTAAATTATTTTTATTAACACAGCCTAAAATTTTTGTATTGATATTTGCCACTGTTTGATTTTCATGACGTGAAGCTAGGATGTAGTATATGCTCAATAAATAATTATTTGGTTTATCAAATCAATGAGGTAATGAAACATGCCTATCCCTCTACCTTAATTTATTATTTATACAACTACTTTTAGTAATCATAATCAGCATAAGTGATATAAGCTGACAATTGTAATCTATGACTCTTGGTCTCGTCATTCTGTAAGAAAGAAAATTAACCAAGAAAGACTTTGTTCTTTTCTCCCTAAAATCTGAAAGAATATATATTACTTTCTCTGTAAAATAAGGTATTTTAGACAAAATGAAGATTTTCATGAAGCCTCATTTAGCCAAGTTTTGGTTGAAATCCAGAAAATTTCATGAAGGAAGATGAGTACTAGTAAATACTACATGTCACTCTTCCTCATTCTTCATTCACTTATTCCAAGAGCATTTATTGAGAATTAACTGAATTCAGGTGTTGATGTCAGTTTTCAGGGTTTATACTATGAATTTCCAAGGAGAATCCTGAAGGAATCTAGAGGACTGCCCCCCCCCCCTTTTTAAAAATTTTCTCTCTTAGAGAGATTGGAACTCAGGTGCGTGTACAGATGGCCCCCAACTTATTATGGCTCAACCTCTGACTTTTTTCACTTTACAATAGTGAGAAAACAATGCACATTCAATAGAAGCTGTATTTTGAATTTTGATCTTTTCCGGGGATAGTGATAAGCAATATGAGACTCTCTTGTGATGCTGGGCTGTGGCGATGAGCTGGTGAGGTGTAGCTTCCAGGCAGCCATGGGAACATGAGGGAGAATGAGTGATACAACCATTCTCTGCTTCACTTTCATTACAGTACTCAGTAAATTACATGGAATATTCAGCACCTTATTATAAAACAGGCTTGGCATTAAATGATTTTACCGAACTGTAAGCAAATTTTCAGAGCATGTTTAAGGTAGGCTAGGCTAACCTGTGATGTTTGGTAAGTTAGGTGCATTAAATGCACTTTAATTTTGTGATATTTCCAACTTACGATGGATTTACTGGGTCCTGTACCACATTGTTAAGTTGAGGAAGGTGGTCTATGTCTCTAAAATCCAGGTGAGTTTCTCATAGATTTTGTTCAGGGATGTTCATTCCAACATTCAGTTCAACATAATAGTTTCTTTTTTTCACAATACATTTGACCCTTGAACATTGTGAGGGTTAGAGTGTTGACCTCCTTGCAGTGGAAAATCCACATATAACCTTTGACTCCCCCAAAACATTACATTAATAACCTTAAGTTGATCAGAAGCCTTACTGATAGCCTAAACAGTAGAGTAACACATTTTTAAGTTACATGTATTACATACTGTACTCTTAATATAAACTAGAGAAAAGAAAATTATTAAGAAAATCACAAGGAAGAGAAAATACATTTATAGTAGTGTACTATAAAAAATCTGCATATTAAGTGCACCTGCACAGTTCAAATGCATTTGTTCAAGGGCTAACTGTATATGTGTACTCCTTGTGTTGAGGTCCTGAACGCTGGTGTATTTAGCTAGGTCTTTCTCCTGATTTCTCTTTTTCCACTTCGGCTTGCCTTCTCTCATCTGACTACCTGCTTGGAACCAAAGCAAGGTGTGTTCCTGCTTTCCTTTAACAGCTGCATTTCAGGCACTGTAATTTTTTTTAGAAGATTTTATTTATTTATTTGACAGAGAGAGAGATCACAAGCAGGCAGAGAGGCAGGCGGGGGGGCAAGGGGGAAGCAGGCGCCCTGCTGAGCAGAGATTCCAATGCGGGGCTCGATCCCAGGACCCTGAGATCATGAGATCATGACCTGAGCCGAAGGCAGAAGCTTAATGCACCGAGCCACCCAGGCACCCCTCAGGCTCTGTAATTTTGATTGGTGTTTCTGTTTTTCCTTCTAAAATGGTGTTTCTGTTTTTTCTTTCTACTTTTTGAAGATTTCTTTTTGTACTCTGATCCATTTTATTTGTCTTTTGCCAGCATAATATTTGTAAATATTAGTGTCAGGCACAGTTTGTCTTTTAAAAATTAGGAAGGGCTACTGTATCAGTGAGCTGTAGGATGTGCTAACATCACCCGAACCCTCCATTCCTGTTTGGTGATAAGATAAATACATCAATGGCTCTACTTCCCCATTGTGCCTAGACATACGTGTTTGTGTGTGTGCATGCGCAAGTATGAACATATTATAGCAGGTCTCACTTATGTGTTATGGAGGAGAAGATTTAATTTGAATTGTTTCTGGAACAGGTAGACACAAAGCCTAAGTCTCCGTCCTGGTTCGTACTGATTCGGAGCATCTCAACACGGTTTTTCTTAATTTTAGCATCAGTTTTGGGGAAAAACAAAAACAAAACCAAAAAAACTTAGAGATCAGGAAATGTTGCTTTTAAAAGGAATGGAGCAATTTTCTGGCTGTTTTGTTGGCTCAGTGACTAAAATCGCAAAGCCTTCTAACATAGAGTTTATTGGAAGTTAAGGAAGTAAGGCTTGAAAGGGTATATACATTTTCCTTCTAAAAATAAAGTTGTTTCAGAGTAAATCTGATTATGTAATAACTGAACACAGGAAGATGACACCGTTGTCACCGGAGCTTCTTGCTAGCAGTTTGTCAGAAGCAGCGTTCTCGGTGGCTCCTGAAAGGGCCCTCATTAGGGTGTGGGAAGAAGGAGAATATATCAAGAGGTGAAAGCAGGAGGTGTGGAGTTTAGTTATAATGATTTAAATGTCTGTCTTCCCAAATGGCTGAAGTTACATTGCAGTAAAAAAAATGTTAAAAGGCCTGTGCGTTCCAGAAGAGAGACAGAATGGAGATCATGTCTCCGGAAGCAAAGTCTTGAATGATTATGAGCTCAGAGTCTTCCCACGAGGCTTGCTGGAACACTTTTTTTTTTTTTTTAATAGTTCCGTATTACAAATGGGGAAACTGAGGCTTATGGAATCCAAGTGCATTGCCTAGGGTCTCAGAGTGATTAGTAGCACGCATGAGTCTTCATAAATCTCATTTTCTGATTCTTAGTCAAATGAGTACTTTTTGTCACCTAAGTCAAACTACCTTATAATGTTACCACAGGCCATTATTTTCTTCAGAATTAGTAAAAAAAAAAAAAAAAAAAAAGATGGGGGGAAGCACCACAGCTAAGTACCACTTAGAAAGGATACAGTGACCTAAACTCTTAGATGTGGGATGCACAGCAACATAAACAGAATGAAATGAACCTAGGAGATGGCAAAAATAAAGTGGTATTATTCACAAGTGTGGGCGGGTTAAAATCTATTGCATAAACAGAGGGCTCCTCCCCTGTTCCAGAGGAAATAAAAAGGAAGAAAATGGAAACGCTGAGGGGGGTAGGCAAGAAGGCCCCTTTACTTCCTGTGAGTGGTTTTCCTGGGATGGTCAGTCCAGAAGCCCTTTTCTTTCCCTCCCTCCCTAGAACCTGCAGAAGGGGAACAGCCCTGCTGACCGAAATGAGGCTGCCCGCAGCAGTGGGATGGTGAGAACAGCACGGACAGAAGGCTTGAAAGGAGCAAAAGCAGCAGATGGCAGCACAAATGTGTGCAGGATAGGCAACGATGAAAAGAGAGGGCACGCAAGTGTCCCTTGTGGAGACAAGTCACGTGTCTTACCACTGTAGAAAAATTCTGTGTTTTTCTGATCTCCCAGAAGAAAAGAAACACAGAGGCAGATGAAAACATATGATGAAGCCACTGGGCTAGGGGGTGGCTAGAGGACGATCACCATTGTCTTGTGAGAAGAAATGGGTATTTGAAATTAAGCTCACACAATATATCTGTCAGTAGTTGGGATGTTTCACTTAACAGTTTGATTCACTGATTGTTATTTACAAGCAAACCCTTTTGATAAAGGAACGAATTTAAAAAAAGAAGCTTAGCAATTGTCAAAAATAGAAAAGCTGGCTATTGTATCACCGTGATGATGGAGGAAGGTACCTGTCTGCTGCAGAGTTTATCCACACCCCTACACACCTGGTAGAAAACGGAGTGAGGCTCTCGTGATTAACATCTCAAAGGCATGAAACTTGAATGCTAAGTGAAGACAGGACTCCATTCTCTCCTGCCTCTCCAAGTTTTCCCTGAACATTTTCTCTCCATCACAGCAAAGTGGACGCTACGTGCATACAAAAGGACATATGCAATAAAATTTTGAAAATCCATGCTCTTGTTAAGATCCACCTTCCAGGTGGCTACTAGTTACAGTAAAAAAATAATAGAGACGGGAGTTGTTTTCTGCAGGCCAAGCACTGGGATGAGTACTTTGCTTGCATAATCTTGTTTAATCTTCCTTCAAGTCCTAAAAGGAGTTGTCACCTTCAGAAAGGAGATCTAATTATGCAAAATGCTTTGCCCAGCTTCAGATTCAGTCTCTGATCCCCAAGCCATAGCTGCTAACCATGGCCCAGAGTGCCTCTGCAATGCGGATGCTTGAATGAAGGCAGTCTACCACCCTAGGTCAGATGCTGATGGGCCTCACGAAAGATGCCACCTCTAGTCACCAATTAAGTCCCCCCCCCACCTTTTTTTAGATTAATCTTTCTGCAACCTTGGGCTTTCCAGAGCCAGGCTTCCTTAGCTCAGATTTATAGGCATGTTAGGGTCCCATTCTTGTTCATAACTAGTCTCTAAGGCACTGTTTCATTCTATGACTGAAAGGTCCTTGGCATTTAGGGAGGGATGCATAGGGGATGAATTAGGAATGAATTATGAATGCCTCCATACAGGCATGAAGATGACTAAGAAGAGAGTAGTGCTACAGGGCCATAAGTAATCATTTCTAAGTCATCCTCTGTGTGCCCAGTGCTTTGCTGGCCTTCTTTGGTAATATTGGTATTCCCTGTTTTTTGTCTCTTTCCATTATACTCTAGTGCTCTCATCTTAGCAAACAGATTATAGCTACTCAAATTCTCTGAGCTGTCTATACTGCTGTCCCTGCATTCATACTCTGTGTTAGGCACCGTACACCATTTCTCTGTATCTGCCCAGCCAACCACTGCTCATCCTTTGTTATGCTCAGGGGTCACCCCTCATAAGAAGACTTTCCTTTTATCCCCGGCATGTCAGGTTTGTCCACATCTAGGTTCCCACAGCATTTACAATGCATATCTTTCAGAACCCCTCACATTCTTGTTGCTTTATTTGCCTACCTGTGTATCTCCTGAACCAATCTTTGGTTTCCTCACAGTTGGGAAAAAATGTCCTATTTATCATTGAGTTTTCACTGCTTAGCACGGCAGCACACACATATAGTTGGCATTAATGCACCTTTATTTAGTTAATTAATAATGATAAACTTAATGACCTGAAATTTTGGGCCACAGGAGAAATCTGCATGAATGAATATAGATCTCTTAGAGGAAAATTATTCCATATTGACAAAGAGGGAAATCTCAGCAGCTCATAGTTTGCCATGATAAGGACATTTGTCCAACTCCTAAAGAGATAATAGGTTTTTAGAAATTGTTACTAAATACTGCTACATTAGAAGGCTAACATTTATATGAGGAAATGTGATTTCGGAGCAATCGGATTCTTCTTTCGCCTAGATGGGAGTGGTTCAAAGAGACATTTAAGGCACAAGTTACCTTGTAGAGTATTGCTTTGCACATGTCAGAGTGTGTTGGTCTTATCTTACCTACCCTGGATTTTTAACCTATACTCTCGCCCATACTATTGTTATAGGCCTCTGTAAGTGTCAGACCAACCGTAAAGAATAAGGAGGGTTACTCAGGACAGAAAAACAAAACTCAGCAGCAGGAACAGCAGCATTCCACAGTGGGGAAGACAGAAATTTTAGGCTCAGTTACACCTGCTCTGCTACTCATTAGCTCTTGTTTTTATTATGATTATCATCATTATTATTAAAGTTATTTTAAATCCAACAAATTAACATATTGTGTATTATTAGTTTCAGAGGTGGAGTTCAGGGACTTATCTGGGCAGGACACCCAATGCTCATGATATCACGTGCCCTCCTTAATGCCCATCTCCCAGTTACCCCATCCCCCCCCCGTTACCCCATCCCCCCATCTGCCTCCCGTCCAGCAACCCTCAGTCTGTTTCCTAGAGTTCAGTATCTCTCATGGCTCTTAGTCCTGAGGTGATTTCTCTGAGCCATCATTATTATTAGTAGTTGCTGTAACATCATTTGATGAAGAAGAAAAATATCTGAACAGAAGCCTAGCTCCCAACCATGTGGTTTCCATCCTAGCATTTAAACAGGCACCAAAAACCAGTGTTGTCCTATGGCCTCATCTCTTATGGCTTGATCATTTAAATTTGTAACAATAGAAACATCAGTTTCCCAGGCCTCCCAGCTACCCGTCTAACCTTTCTGATTTGTCACAGGGAATTGCTGTTCTTGCAAAATACTTTATAGGAGACAGGACAGGAATTGGTGTTTGAAGAAGTGGAGCTTCTCCAAGATAACTTACAGGCTTTTCATGGAGGGTTTTTTTGGCAGCTGGTTTAGAATCTTGTGTGAAATTAATTCAGACCTTTCTGTCCTGCTCCAAGGTAGGCTCACATTATTAAACAATGAGGGTCCTCTTACTACATGTTGGGTAATTGAATTAAAAAAAAAAAAAAAACAACTAAAAACAAAAAACAGTGAGGGTCCTCATCTACCAAAGTCACAGGGACCAAGGGCTTAATTTAATCCCAGAGGGTTTAACTGCCCCTGATAGAGGTTAGTGGTATAGCAAGTAATAAGCAGTTGCGTGTTCGGCCACAAGGAAATATATGCATAGGGAAGAAAAACAACAACACAATCACATGGGCCGACTTTTAATGAGCACTTATTTTTGGGCCAGGCAATATTTTTAGTTGTTACATATATTATATCCTGTGATCCTTACAATAATCAGGCAGGGCCATTTACATAATCTGTGGGGCCTACTGCAAACTACAAATGGGAGGCCTTTGTTCAAAAAGTAGGGAAAAAGCATTTCCTTTTTTTTTCCTTCAGTCCCTCTCAACCTGTTATGGTGTTTTGTTTTGTTTTAATTTGCCCCTAATGTGCTCCTTCCAGCAGGAGGCTGCCCCCAAGTCTCCACCCCATGGCTCTGCCAGTGAGGGCAGAAAGTAGCAGCCGTTGCTGGGTGAAGGTGGAAAAGCAGGTGGCCAAGAACTTGTCCTGGGGAGATAAGACCACTTGGGAGCCGACATTCCCATTGGACTTAACTTATAAAACTCAAGCTCGAACATAAGATTCTTGGGAATTTTAAGACAGTGATTGCAAAGCATTGAACCCCAAACCCCCAGGACTGAGTGTGACCATACTCGTTACATACTTATGAGGCTGGCTCTGCAAAGACATATTCTTATTTGAATTTTACACATAAGGAAACTTCAATGATCAGAAAGTAGAGTTTTTTGTTTTTGTTTTTAACAGCATATTTGTCCATCCTGTAATTGCTAAAACGTGCCTAATGTGCCTACTATAGACATCTTGACTTGTTCTAAATTTTGATAAACCTTTAATACTGTGCTTTGTAAATTCCTAATTGCTCTTGAATGTCTTTTCTCAAGGCCAAGGATAAATTATGAATCCTGTGAATTATTCTTTCCGTAAAGGTTTGCATACAACAGTGCATCACATTTTCCCTGCCAGTGGAAACATGCTTTATTTTTGGATGTCGATATTTAAGGAATGGAAGCCTTTGGTAATTTTGCCGGTAATAATTTTTCCTGAGTGGGTGTGATCAGTAGTCACACATAGCCATATTATGAGTTTTTTTAACTTCCGTTCCTCAAAGATTTTCTCCCTCTGGTCCCCAGTTGCGAATGGGAGATCACCTCCCCAACCCCCCCCAACCCCTGGCCTTCAAAAGTCTGAATTATCATTTAATTTCTCTTGTGGATCATCAGAAACTAGAAAACAGGATTTGGACATCATCACACGAATGTACTGTTGCTGCAGAATTCCTTGGACTAACTGAAAGGGGGAAGAAAAGAACCTTCCAGGAATAATTGACCATTCACACCATCTTTAGAACTTTGCTGTCCCACACTCCAGTCTCTAATTTGTTGTTCCATATTCCCCTTTACCTAATCTAAAGATGAAGCCCATGGATCCCCTTCAAAGGGGGTGAATGATGAAGAAACTAGGAGATCCCATCAGAATATTTTAAAGGAAAAGCTGTTTTTCCAGCAGATTCCACAGAATCTTTGAACCAGAATGGGAACAAATTAGTTTCAAGTTAATAAGTAAAAGTGAGGGGCACCTGGGTGGCTCAGTTGGTTAAGCGACTGCCTTCGGCTCGGGTCATGATCTCAGGGTCCTGGGATCGAGCCCCGAATTGGGCTCCCTCCTCACTGGGGAGCCTGCTTCTCCCTCTCCCTCTACTGCTCTGCCTGCTTGTGTCTCTCGCTCTCTCTGTCAAATAAATAAATAAAAATCTTAAAAAAAAAAAAAAAGTAAAAGTGAAACATTTGCTGTGGCTATCATGAGGCCATTCCTAAGGGCTGCCAGACCATGCCATTTCTCAGTGTCTTTCTGGAAAGAGTAATTTATGTAAGCTTCCACTGAGCAGCCGGGACTGTCTGGGCTTGCCCCCCGCCTGCCTTGTGTTTTGGGGCACTGTGGTGCCAGCTGACATGTTGAGCTATTTGGCTGTCTCCGCCTCATGGCGGACTCTTCCTCAAAACAATGTCAGGGGAATATGACAACATCCCTTCAGGGATCTAAGCTAGGTTTCATGTAGTAATTGTATTCACAGAAGAGCATTTCCTTGTGCTTACAGTATACTTTTTTCTCTGTACCAATATCCTTAGTTATGTCTGATTTTATTGCCACTACCTTTGAAGGCCCATATGTATTCTCTTGTGGAAGAGTTATGCCCTTCCACTCAAATCGTCTTGTACCAAAGAACAGGTTTTCTTTGGCCTCTCTGTATCCAGACTGATAGTTGAACCATCACACTTCCCAGCAGGCAGCAAGTGTTTGTTAATGAGGGTTTCCTCCCCCTTTTGGATGATTTTACTTGTTGGCTTAGCTTTCCCTTCTAAATTGCCACTTAATTTATAGTTCAATAATTATTGACCCAAGAACTATCAGTGAGTAATTCTATTGATTGCAAGTTCCATGTTGGGGAGGCGGGTTAACTTTGAAATTCACTCTATTTGGAGAGAATGTTGCTTTGACTAAAATAAAGAAACTCTTAAATATTTATCTCACAAGTGAGAGTCGCTGGTATTGAATAAACTTCATTCCTGAATATTTCCCTCAAGACTTGGAGACTTGGTGGTCCATTGTAAAAAGTTGAAACAGATGTTGGCTAACTTTTTCTATAAAATGGCCAGATAGTAAAGACTTTAGGCTCACGACCCATACTTTCTCTGTCACAATGATTGACTTCTCTGAACAACTCAGTTCTGCCTTTGTGGCACAAAAGCTATCGCAGACAGTATGTAAACTAATGGACAAGGCTGAGTTCCAATAAAACTTTATTAACTAAAACAGGCAGCAGGCCAGATTTGGCTCAAGGGCCATAGTTTGTTAATCCCCGGACTAGGATCAAAAGAGAGGTGTGTTTGTGGAGACTATGTGTGGGAAGTAGACTAACCCACCTACGAGTTCAAACCATAAAGCCAGGGGAAGTTTGAGAAGCTATTTATTTAAAGCACTTTTTATTCTAAGTGTGGTAACGCATTGCTGAACAAGATCAACACAATCCCTATCCTTAGGAAGTTTGCATATTATCTGGGTTGTTTGGGAACATATAAACACATAAATGAATTCAGATAATGTCAAACATAATAGCTAAAATTATACAAGATAGAGAAAGTGCCTGGAAGTGGGAGAAGTATAACTTTAAGTAGGACCATCCTGGAAGCCTTTCTGAGGAAAGTGACATTTTTTGATTTGGACATTTGAAACTTGAATGGTGACAAGGATCCAGTCTTGGGAAAGCTTAGGGAAAGAGCGTTCTGTGCAGAGGCATTCACAAAAGTCAAGGGCTTATGAAAGGAATGAACTTAGTGTGTTTGAGAAATGGGAAAACATCAGTATGGTTAAACCATGGCAGGTAGGTAGGGCAGAGGGAAAAGGACTATTCATCTCTATCCTGAACTGTTCTCATTAGACTGGCCTATAATCACAATTTTTTAAAAAAGATTTTACTTATTTATTTGACAGGACACAGCAAGAGAGGGAACACAAGCAGGGGGAGAAGCAGGCTTCCCACAGAACAGGGAACCCAATGTGGGTCTTGATCCCAGGACCCCCGGATCATGACCTGAGCCGAAGACAGATGCATAACAACTGAGCCATCTAGGCGCCCCTATAATCAAAATTTTAAGTGAGTTTAGGAACTCACCTTGGGATTTATAATCACCCTCTGTTTGATTCTTTATTCCCCTAGGGAGGCAAGTTCAAAGGTATTTACAGTAAGTGCTTAATGTCAAAGTATAGTTTCTACCAGTTCTGATCTACAACTATTAAAGTAGAAGCAAATTATTTCAGTTGAGAAATAACTAAATCACTGTTTGAAACATATTAAAGAAATGACGAGACCAGGACATTAAAAAAAAAAAAAAAGAAAAAAAGACTTGGCGAGGGATAGGAAAGCCATCCATCAGATCCATAGGTCTAGCCATGAGGACACTGCAGAGGATTTCATAGGAGTCCATGATCTTTGATTGCTAAATTGGTTGAAACAGCTCAGCCATTAGTAGTTTCAGTTTTTGATGCCTAGATGTCCCAAACTCATCAGTTGTTGGGAAACTGGAGATAGAAAAAAAAAAATCCTAATCCTACCCCAAAAGAATCCTGTTTTACAGAAAATATTGCATCTGATCCTGTAATATATGGTCATTTCATGAAGCTTTGGCAGTTAGATTATTTTAGGTCCATTGTTGTTTGGGGTTGTGAAGCACCCAGGGAGAATTGCTTGCATCTAAATAAAACGCCTTGAGTTAATTTGATCAAGTCCTTTGCCTCAATTAAGTAGAATTTGAGGAAATGGTTCTACCAGAATTAAGGCCAGCTCAGGGAAGTTAATCAGTGTGTCTTGTGTTGAAAGACAATTTACTTTTCTAGGCAATGGTGTTTGATAATAGTGCTTCAGATGAAAGCTAAAGAATTTTGTGTTCTGTTAAGAATTATTGGAAGAGACCACGAACAGTAACCTATTACAATTTCAGATAGCCAGAGGGAGAAGTCAGTTTGCGTTGAAGAAAAGAGTGTCATGGTTGTTGTTTTTTTCTTTAATAATAAAATCGCTTTCAAATACATGCAATAACTAGACCAAGATACGATGTGATGTGTGTGTGTGTGTATGTGTGTATGTGTGTGTTGTGTATCTCCATTCTAATAAATGATCTTAGAGGTTATATAAGCCTGACTTATTACTACCATTTTGGTTGATTAAAATACAGTATTTCTTCCAAGTCACTTGGAGCATACTTAAAATTATTTTTCTAAGCAAGGCAAATAAGGTTAGCAAAACTGGTTTGATATTTTAATTTGCTTCCCATACCCATTCTTTATGGATACTATAAAGACACATGTGAGCCTAGATTCTGTCTGTAAGTTCGTTTGATCCTGAGTTAATAAGTTTTATTGAAGGTAGATGTCTAAATGCAGCATCTCTGCTAACATAATATAGGATTTTCAAAAATTAATTGGTCAGGAGAATGAAGGGAAGAGATTATATCTTGTAACATGGGTATTTTTTTTCTGTCTTACTATAAGATATTACAAGAATTTTAATTTTAAAATTTAAAAAATTTTTAAAAAATCTAAATCATGACTTTTATAACCATTTTTCCCATGTTTCATATATCGCACTAACGTATTACCACAGGCCGAAGGGTACTAAAGAAAATTCTTTAATAATAAAATAGTATTTGGTGGTTCCATTTATTTCTTTCCTTTTTCTAAGAAGATATAATATATTCCTTTAAGCATCTTGAATCTCTTCCCTGGGAGTTGGCAGCAGCAACTGTTATAAAGAGAACGTGTTTGAAATATGGATCTTAATCACATCTAGTGCGTATCTATCAGAGTCTCCATTTTATATGGCACATTCAACTTCATTCATCTGACAGCAATGAAATAATGCTACTTTAGGCATCTATGGAAGTTTTATTGAATATCACCAAATGCTTAGCAAATATTTAAAACATTTCACATATTCTTACTACTGGGAATCACACATTGAAGATTACTTCCTGGTTTGGGAATGTTAATGTAATGAGAAAGTGAGAAATACATCTTGACCTGACATGAAAGTAGAATAAGATGCTAGCTTTCTTGAGTGGCTCCATACTTCTCATAGAACAGAGTAGTAGAAATATTGTTTTTTCCCTACATTATTTGCCAGGCCAAGGTCCTATGCTTAGTCTTGTGGCTAAAGCTGGTGACAAAGCTTGAACTTATGACTTCTAATCGGTCGCATGCAGGTAACAGAGAGTTGAGGGAGCAAACCATTGTTCTCGCTGCAAAAGGGTAGGACAATAACATGTTCACTTATTTGCAAAGTTAGCAGAGTTTCCATGGGTGAGGATCAATTTCTTTTCCTGCATTTCCTGAAACGTCCTGTGCTTTGGAATGCCAGCATCTTCACAGTTCACTCTCTCCTATGCTTTAGTAACAGTGAGCCCAATGTAATGTAATTATCATTCCCATTTATATTCGATTGTTTCATAAATAGTAGAACGCTAACTTAGGTATGTAAAACTGTTCTCTTATTCTTTGCCTTTGTTCAGGTTCACATATGAAATTGCTTTTCTGCAAAATAGGCTTCTAATTCCCTTGCCCTTGAAATAAGACATTCTTTAAAAAATATATATATATATATATGTATATATATATATATTTTTTTTTTTTAGAAAATTGTTTCTAATTCAAAAGCTGCTTCACTTTGTCTCCTGAATGAAAGGTGGTTACCAAGTTTTCCAGTTGCATATAGTTACACCTGCTGAACAGATAATGATGGCTACCTCAAGAGGTCCACACAAGATGCTGACACAATCAACGGCTCTCTTCAGTTGTTCTTGCCATGAGTAGACGATCCTTCCAGATTCCAGGTGTTACTCCTTAGCCGGATGTTTTACTTTACAAGGAGGCAGCCATTCATGAAAAAGAGCTGTAATTACATAGCATTCAGATATTTCATGATTAAACTAACAGGTGATTATAAGATGGCACATGGCATAAGAATTTCAAACAAGGCTATGCAGGAAGGAGGCTATAGCTTTCTGTTTCTCTTTCTGTTTGCCGTGGATAAGTCCCATCTATGCCTTGAGGTGCAGCAGTGGTTGATACCAGCCTATTTCTCAGAGCAGAAAAGAGGAGGAGGAGTAATGAAAGCCCCTCAATCAAAGGCAAGCAGTACCGTAAGAAAAGTCATCTTTTTTTGACATCCCCTGCCCTGCCATATTTAAAAAAATAATGGATCTCAGCAGTAGTTTAATAATATGATGTCAATTGCTAAGATCTGAGAAAACTGAATATTCCTATCAGTATCTTCATGACTCAGTGATTTAAGTTTTTTAGAGGGCTAATCTTGTTATGTAGAACTTTGAACAGGAGCCCACATGTTATTTGGAAACTGGTGATTTTGTTGAGCTCTACCAGGCCCTGTGTAAGGCACAAGAGTTGTAGAGTTCTGTCCAAGTGGAGTTTATAATCTCATTTCACATATCAAATAGCTATCTCAGAGAGAGATTAAAATGTTACCCATCAAGGTATAACCAAGGGGTTGGAAATGGATCTTTGTGATGCTGATGCCCATGGCACCCTCTCATGACTTAGCTCCTATGAAAGCTGCTCCAGCTAGAAATGGTTGCGCCCCTTCTTGTTTCTGTAAAGTCCTCCTATTTCTGTGGATTTCATAGGCAAAATGGTTGATTTTCATGCTTTTTAACAAATTTCATAATTAGGACATGATAAATTGTTCAGTGCTCCTAGTTATCTCATTTTCCTTTTTGCCTAAGACTTCATACCTTTGGAGAGGCCTCTTCCTTCAGGAGCTCCTGGAGCTCATCTTGGTAATCTATAAATGCCAGGAAGCCTCCAAGACTTCTAGTCTTGTGAAGTTTACAGAACATTCATTTCCATGACCTATTGCTGTTTCTAGGGGGATCCTAGTGTGTTCATCTACCCTTTAGGCATGTCAAGATGGATGTTCCGTGGACTAAACATTTGGCTCTGCTCCCATATATAATCTAAAAAATTCAGATAATTCTTTCACTTGTTTCTTTTCTTAGAGTATTTTAATAGGAGGAGGGGTCAAAAGGAAGAATCTTGGGCCAGGAAAGCTTAAAGACATATTTGGAAAGAACATTTGAAAACGATCAGGAGATTTCAATTTATCAGAAAAGCAGAAAGCTACTTTAGGTGGTTAAAATTTTAAGAAGTGACTTTCAAAATCTGAAAAATATCCAAACAGTTGAAGCTCTGCTGTGTTCCAGGCACTATGGTCAACAATTTATGTTCATTTTCTCCTTTAGTCCTCTCACCAAGTCTATCAAAGAGGTATTATTATTACTATTCTCCTTTGAGATGAGGACAGAAATATGTTTGGTAATATTCATCCAATATTTATTGAGTACCCATGTGTCTAAGTGCTGGTAATGTAGCTCCAAACAAGACAACCTATATTTTAGAGATGGAGACAGGCAATTAGCAAGTCAACAAATAAATAGTCTAATCTTCCTAGGGTGGTATGTCATGAAAAAAGTAAGGCTAGGTAAGGGAGTGGGGGTAGGAGGATGGTCAGGAAGGCCTCTCCAGTAGGGGTCATGGAGCTGAGACCTGAGAGGAGCAGGAGGCTGCCCTATGGGAGGTCTCAGGAGGGGCAGTTCAGGCAGAGGATCTCGTTAGTGTGAAGGTGTGTTTGTGGGATAGAGAGAAAGCATATGTGCCTAGAGAAGAAACAAGGGGTGGGGAGTGGTAAGGAGAGGGACAAGGGCCAGGCAGGGTCTTGCAAATCAAGGTAAGGAGTTTGGATCTTATTTAAAGAGCAAGAGGAAGCTTTGGGGATGTTTCAAGTAGAGTGCTGTGGTTCAATGGATATATTCCAACGTGCCCTTAAGAGGATGAACAGTTTGTTCAAGGTGAGACAGGTAGAAGGAGAGGGTTAAGTCACTCCCCTGGAACCCAAAACCAATCTCTCTGCCTTCAGACTTCTTCCCAGCACGCTGGCTGTTTTACTTGATTATCAGTATCAAGATATTGGAAAGAAAGAATATAGACAGTGTAACAGAGAGAGAACCACACTATAAACAGTATAGCCAAAGGTTCCATTATTTTTAGGAAAATTGAACAGGACAGTTAGTAACAACTCCTGGGAATCTGGGATATAGCTTGCCTTTGAGTGGCAGGCCTGTGTTGATCTCCCACCCCCGTGACCAAACATGGTGAAGAGGCTTCTGTGTAGACACTGCACTGAGAGGAGCAAAACTTCCTGAGTTCCCAGATGCAAGGAGGACCAGTTGGTTTGGGTCTGCTGAAGCTCTGTTGCTGCATCTTCTCTTCTTTCTTGCTTCTAACCTCTTTAGCCATCCCTGCACTCCCCAGCACATCCTCAGTGGAGACAGCAGCAAGTTTGGGAAGGTTAAGGGGCAAGTTGTAAATGTCACCCTAGACCCTGCCCTGCTCAATCAAGGACTGCTTACAGCATGTGGTGGGGAAAAAAGAGAATGCTCCTGAAGAATTTTTTTGTGTGTTGCAGCCTCCTCTCCCTTCCCCTCCCCTCCCTCCCTCCACCCCGCCCCCAGGCCATCTGCAAAGCCTGAATTCTTATATGGGCTATCATATCAGTCTACAGACGGCCCAGCTTTAATCACATTCTCTGTGCTGTGTATCACTCCCAAATCTATCTCCTTCTGTCAGTTGTTTACCAGTTGTCTTTATCGTATTATTGATCAGCCAATCCTGGGCGTCTCAGGTTGGGAAAGAGACACAGTGGGCCTGGAGAAGGAAGGCAGGAACGGAGAATGGCAGGGGACCATTTAAGTTAAGATGATTCCAAAAATAGCTCAGCCAGTCTGATGGTAGCTCTGTTTGCAGCTGCCTCCTATGGAATCTACACGCTTCACTAAGATGCTCTCCTGAAATATATCCCACCAGCAGCTCCTGCAGTTGGTGGTCGCTGGTCACACCCTCAGAGACGAATCTGGGAGCCATGGGTTTGGGGCGTGATGGGTTCCCCCCAGAGAGATGAGGTTTGTCAAACTCCCCAGGTGTGAGGCATCTGTGTTCTTCTGAAGGTAGAATGTGGGCACTTGGCATCCCGTGTTTGTTTTTTGTTTTTCTCCCCATCTTTTTTTAATGAGGTGGAGGGATGAGTGATGAGAAAAGGCTGTGTTTCCCACCCACTGTTTTGTCTGGTATTTTGTTGTTGCTACAGTACTTTGTATACGTGGACTTTTTGCTCATTTGCAGCTCCTGTTGGGGGGCTCAGCTAAGCAAACCTCTCAACCTTATCCTCACACTTTGGTCTTATCCAGGACCTTCATTTACCGAAGCACAGGTGTTGAATCTAATAATGTAGCAAAAATAAATGCAACTTCTCTAAAGAGACCTGCCCCTCAAATATGCTAAGCCTATATCTTGTAGAAAATGCAGTGTTTCTGCCTTTGATCTGATGTAGACATGTGACCTCTTCTCAGAATGAAATGATCTTGTGCAGGCTGTTAGAATTTTATAATCAAGTCTCCGCCAGCCACTATACCTCTAATTCCTGTTTTTTGTTTTTTTTTGCATTCAGATTCTCTCCTGAAACATTGTGGGGGTGCCCTGTAATTTGGCACACTTGTGGCCTTGCTCTGACACGCAGCACACACTGAACCAATTTTTATGATCTCTTGCAAAATTTGTCAACTTCATCCCAAATCCCTAAGTATTAAAATCATATGCTCTGGAGAAAGTTAAGATATTTAAATTTTCCAGACCAGAGAGTCTTAGGAAGCCAGCTGTCGAGAAATAATCTAACAGGGGAAAAAGCAAAGAGAATGTTACGTATTCTGTTATCTGTTCTGATGAGGGGGGTGGTGGGGAGAAAAGCAACTTTCTCCTTACAGATCTCAGCTGCTGCTGCTGCTGCCCTGAATATAAATATTGTTATTCAGACAGGCCTTCGCTTACTTTTCGGTAGGCTATTCAATGAACTTGTAATATAGGAAGAGCAATTTTCTTGCCTAAGTGAGGGGCTAGCCAAAATGCAGTTTCCAGGCTCAGAATGCGTATTTTACTAGGTAAAGTTGGCATCCAGAATCTGCATTTTAATAAGCATGCACAGTAATTCTGATGTAGGTTATTTGGGGGCCACAACTCGAGAAAACCGTTATCTAAATTTTAGGGGAATTTTTTTTGCAAGCAAGTGCTGTAATTTGGAACCCTTGAGGAGAAAGGAAATTGAAGGGAAATCAAACAGCATTGTCTTTGTCTTCTGCGGTAGTGTGGAGCTCTCCAGTAATAGCATATTAGGTGACACATATTTTATTTTGTTTCATTTTATTTTAATTTGGTGCACAGTACCTGCCTTATGTATAATCCACATTGAGGTGTGAATGAGACAGTTTACTTAATGGAAAGATTAGCATGGGTGAAAAGTGGGAGAAAATAGACGGGGACAGGGGAGCATTTGGGCTGAAGTCCTATAGTGTGTCAGGGACAGCTGTTTCCTTGTTGCCACCCAGGTGAGATCTACCTGTCCTCCCTTTAAGCAGCCGAGAGCTGTACTGAACCTTAGAGAGCCCTGGAGGTGTACGTAGTTGGCTACTCCCTCCCCACAACCTGTGTGGATGCTTTGAAGTCCGCCTTCAAGTTCACTTAACCTGCATCGCCACCTACTGTCTATACCCATCCCTAACTGAGCAACTTTTGCTTGGGGGTGGCTGAAGGAAGATGAGGTAGGAGAGGCCATGCCAGGAATGCAAAGGGTAATTGTGAACCCTGCAGCGCCTCTTAATTCTATTTAGGATGCTTGGTTTGTGATTTTTTGTTTGTTTTGTTTCATTTTTGTTTGTTTGTTTTGCAAAACTACAGCATTTCTATCCTTATTTCTAAGGTCTCCCTTTATTTCAATCCAGAAGCAAATTACCTGTGGGTTAGAAATAGCAGCCAGGTTCTGATTCAAATGAAATCAGACCTCTTTGCACCTCCTGTCTAATGCCCTCTTTGTTGGCTTTAACGTTTTTACTGACTTGGGGATTTAATGTTAGCTCTAGCTGTGACTGATGGCCACTTTGGGCCCCTTTGAGTGCTCCCAGTGTTTATCTAGTTAATGTATGGAAAGAGACCTGAAAATGCTTCTCCCCAGTCCTTTGTTTCTGTATTTTGGTATTTTTTCCTCCTTGAGGATGTTTCCTACTTGAACTGAATGGGAAATAAGCTCATGTAGTGCCCTTCTCGGGTTCCACTAGAAAGAGCCAGTGTCCTTTGGGAAGCACCTTCTGGTGTTTGTTGGTTCCTTGCTCCTGTCCTCGGCTTCTCTAGAACCGAGATAGACATCGTCCTCTGGGTTTCTCTGGTCTCATTCTTTGACTACCTCCTTCCATGAGCTTGTTCTTCTTTTACTCTTATGCTGAAATGCCTCAGTTATCTGAGCTTCTATCTTTAATGAAGACCCACTTTTTGCGTGTTGTTACATCACAGGATAGCATTTTAGAAAAGAGATCTTTACATAGATGTAAAACCTTGCTTTTATGATTTTGAGAGTTAGGATAGGCAGAGTATTTTCACGTTGATTTCTTGGAACCTAGGACTGAATATCTGTATTAGAAGCTAGAGCTTTCATTGAGTGATATTAGGTATAGAATGATTTGGGGTATAGATTAGATATTAGTGATAATAGATTGGATATGTGATCGTTGGTATCAGATAGTCATTCTGCTCATTTTCGATTGTTGTTATTGTTAACTCTTGCTTCCTTAACATTTCTGTAGCTAAATAGCTCTGTTCCAGTATTGCAGTCTTGATGTACAGGCTTTTATTCTTTGTTGAGAAGGACGGAGGGACGAGCTGCCAGAGTAGGCATGTGCGGCAAGTCATTGTTGAAGGGAAAAGGCGGCTTCCTTGCTCAGAAACCCCTTTCATGCTTCCAGCTGTGAGACACGGATTGCTCTGGTCGATGTAAGGCATTGCTTGTCCCACAGCCAAGGGAATGTCTCTTCCTTTTGGTGTCCAGCCGCTCCTGTGCAGGCCTCATTTTCATTGAGTGAGACGTAGCTTTCTGGGGTTAGAGGTATCCCAGATTACCAGGAAGTCCACATCTACCATTTCCTTGGCACAGCTCTGTAGCAGTGCTTCTTATAGGCAAGGACCCGGAAACCACAGAGCTTGTTACCTCTAGAAATTGAATTGACCTGTATATTGCTCTCTTTCCTTTTCTAGAAAGAGTTATCACAGTTCTCAAACCTTTAGCCTGACACTTGAAATAGAGGAGCTGTGGTGTTTTGAAAATACTCACTTAACCCAGTTATTTCTACACCTGAGCCTTCATGGAAAACACCTGAAACATTTTGGGGGGTGGGAGTAGAAGAAAAGATTTCTCAGGATTCAGAAATATTACTTTTCATAAATGTCTCCAGGAGGACTTGACATCCGTTTGGGTTGGGTTAGGACCATGCTCTCATCAAATTGCAATAGTTTTTTGTTTTTTGTTTTTTGTTTTTTGTTTTTTTACAAGAGGAGAGTAAAGGAAAGTTTTACCTTTCTTGGCTGGAGGGCTAAAGTCTAAATCCTCTCTCTGTTTTTGGGACCCCCTTGCCATATTCCTATTTTGGGGACCCCTCCTTTGCAGTGGGTGCTCTCATCTAATGTGCTATTCACCTGACATTCTGGCCAAGAGTTGTCCATGGATAGGCAGACAGATAGTCGGCATGGGACAAGGCCTTGGAGAAGCAGTTAGTGGAGAGAAGGAGGAGGGGGAGTGGAGGTGGCTTTATCCAGAAGATATGAGGCTCATCGGCACACTGTGCTCCATACCCTTCACTGGCTTCCTTCACTTAGTGACTATTTGGTGAGTGCTGGGTACACATCAGGGAGAGTAGTGGGTGCTAGAGATGCGATGGTGAGTCAACATCATCTCTTCCTTCACATGGCTTCTTGGTTCATGTAGAGGCAGATACTAAACAACTGGACACACTAGTACCAAGTTAAAAATTAGGTAAGTGCCATGAAGGGAGATCTCAGTGTGCAGAGGTGTATGGCCAGAAGCCCTCTTCTATTCTGGGGTGGCTGTGGAGTGTCAGAGAAGGTTTTCCTTAGTAAGTGGCATTTGAGCTGATCTTAGAATTACGGGTAGGAGTCTACCTTCGGCCCGGGTCATGATCCCAAGGTTCTGGGATTGGGCCCCACATGGGGCTCCCTGCTCAGCGGTGAGTCTGCTTCTCCTTCTCCCTCTGCTGCTCCCCTTGCTTGTGCATATGTGCTCTCCTTCTCTGTCAAATAAATTTTAAAAAGAAAAAGAATTATGGGGAGGAGTTAAGTCAGCTAAGAGAGAGGGGGTGTGCGAGGGAACTTTAAAGAACGTGAAGTGAAGGTGACTGGAGCAAAATGAGTGATGAGTAGAATGGCAGCAGATGAGGCTGGAAGGGGGTGGGGGGAGGGAGGTCAGATAGTGCAGGCTATAGTCCATGATATTCAGTTTACTCTTTATCTTAAGGGTAACTGAGCTCATGTCCTTTGACCTTGATCAAGCCAAGTCCTCAGCCTCCTCATGTTTTCTGCTTCTCATCCATCTGTACTGGTCACCTGAGCCTTCCCTGATGATCGTAGCACCATCTGGAGTGAAGGAAGTGCTGACAGGCAGTGGGTGCAAGCTCCATGGAGGGCTGTGTGCCTACTCAGGGCTGGCTGTGCAGACTGATCGTTGAATCAGCAGAGGGATGCAAGAGAAGAGTGTCCTGGCAGGCTGGGCACATGGCCTCACCCACTCTCATGCTCACCATCCTCTCTGTCCACCATTCTCTTCCCCACTTCACCCTGACCAAGGCAGGCTGACCGGCCTGTTGCTATAGACACTGGTTTGCCTGGCTAGAGCAAGGGTGAAGAGAGAGTGTGCAAGGATGCAGACACTACTCAGCCCACTCTTGTTTCTTTCTGAGATGTGCAAATTGTCTCTCAGTATTCTCACGCGCCAGTGCTCCAATAAGGAAAAGTTGTATAAAGACTAATTGTTTTTATGCTTGCTTTATAGAACATGAACACATTTGAGTTTTTGTTACTTATTCTGGAACATTAAAGCAACGCTCAGGAATATCGGGTTTTAAGGTTTGTTTTCTCTGTTCTCAGAATAGGTTTCAAACCATTAGGGAACAGAATGCCTACCAACATGCCTTCTTCAATGACAGTTGTTTTCAAAATATCTGTCCTTTTTCTAAGAGAGCTGTTGAGTAGAGAGAAGTAAGTGGGGATGGACATAAAGGGATTATCACGCAGATGGTTTTATGATCCTCCTTGTCATTGCCGTCATGAAAGAGGCATTTATTAAATGCCAAATGCTGTTTAGTGTCGCTATGAGTTCTGTTCTATAAAGACTATTACAAAGTCACAGTCTTTGTCCTAGGGAAATTTCAGTCTGTGAGACAGCTTTGATTTATAAGCACTTGAAAAGGGCATAACGGTAACAAGAACCAAAGCAAGAGATTGCAAGAGATTTGATCAGTATATAAGTGGACTTAAGGCATTTATTTTACTTATAAGTTAAATTTCAGAACAAATCTGGGAGGATGTTGTATTAGTCAGGATAGGTCAGGTTGTGCTGTGGTAACAAACTCCTTACCTCAGTAGCTTTAACACCGTGAAGTTTCTCTCTTCAAATTCTTTATAAAATGTCAGGGGGCTCTACTTTTGTGTCATCATTATTCAGGGACTTTGGCTGGTAGACCCTTCATCTGGAATGTTTGCTGGTTACCCTGGAAGGAGCAAGGAGATAAGGAGAATCATGATTGGCCTTGAAATGCCAGAAGTGTTATTTTACTTCCATTTATGTCTCATTAGCCTGGGCACACCCCGTGGTGTATATAACTCCAAGGGAGACAGACGTGCAATCCTACCATGTGCTTTGCAAGGGGACAACCAGAATACTGGTAAAATAGTAAGAGACTCCTGACCAAATTATTAATGATTCTAGCCACAGGAGTTGACAAGTCTACCAAGTGAATGATAGTAACATTATTATACTTAAGTAATGGAACACTCACTGTACAACAAATGCTTTGTTAATGAGTTCACATACATTATTACATTTAATTCTTTATCAGCCTATGAGGTGAATTCTATTATTATCTCTATTTTCCACATGATAAGATGAAAACCAGGAGTTTTTAAGTAACCTGCCCAAGGTCACACAGCTAGTATTTAGCAGAGTTATGATTCAAGGCACTTTTTCCTAATTTATGAGTCTGAGCAGTTCTCTAAGATTCCTATTAGACAGTTGAAGTCTAATGACTCATTTTGTGCGGAACTGGAAAGAACAGATTAGAGCAATTTCTGACTCGGTCACTTACAATGGCTAAGACCTATCTCTACTTTGCTAGAAACCATCTCTGGCTTGATTGGTCTTTGGAACCAAATGGATTCCCTTTCTTTGTGTAAACTATTCTCTACTTGTTTTTCTGCATAGCTTTTTGTTTTTGTTGTTGATAAGATCATTCTTTCATAGGAGTCACTGGTGTTCCTTAAGAATGGACTTCATAGGTTCTTTTACATCTTTGTGGCACCATCTTGGGTTACAAGGATTTAGAACATCTTATGATCATGCCCACTAAAGTACTCTTAGGGAAGGCTTATAATTGAAAGATTTTTAAAGAAAACTTATACACTTTAAAAAAATGCATTTATGTTTCCCCAAATCACTTTTTTTGGAGTTGTTTTAGTTTTCGCCTGTTTGTCAATTAAATCTCTCCCTTTTGTTTCAGAACATTTTATTAGTTCTTTGTTTTGTTTTCCACTGTATCTCCAGTCTCTAGCAAAATGCCTGGCATGCATTTTTTGCACAGACATGTCTTTAAAGTGAATGGATAAGTCAGTGAGCTTGTGGATTTCATTCAGACTCCAGGTTCTTCCTCAGCGTTCTACCCGACTTATCTCATCACCAGTGCTTTGTTGAATAGTGTTGTATTAGCCACTCTATGGCTCTTGCTTATTCCATTGCTTGCTAGTGATGTGATTGCAGTGAGTTTTGTGATCTGTTCTCTTACCTGTAGAATGGGGATAATGATAAGCTCTACTTCTTAGGTTTGTAGGGAACATAGAATAATTTCATGCTACAAAGTACTTAGAATATTGCATGACATAAAGTACAGCCATGATTTCTTTGTCCTCTGTGTTGGCAATCAAAATTTTCCTTCAGATTTTGCTCTTCAGATTTTTTTCCATACATCTTACCTAAAATGTCATGCGCCTTCTATAAGAATTCATTCCAGGGAGAAAAAAAAAAAAAGAATTCATTCCAGAGAGTTTAGTTGCATTATTATCATAGAACTACTTGTTTATTCCCTTTAATCTGTTCATTTTATAATCTGTTCAGGTCATTGTCCTGGAGAGCCATATTTTGGTAAGACGTTCATTCTTTTTGGTTTAAATATTTGTTATTGAGATACAATGAGGCTTGATTATCTTGGCTCCATGCATAGCAACATATTCATGCATTGATTTATTCCTTTATTCATTCAACAAATATTTATTGAGAAACAGAAACATAATTATAGAGATTCATAGAGCTAGAAAGAATCTTAAAATCTTTTTAGGCCAAATCTACCCTCACTTCTACACGTTAATACCAAGCATGTAGAAAAATCAGTGGCAGAATTAGCTTCTTTAGCGTCAAAATTGACTCAATGAAAGCAGCAAGTGAAGGGACATTTCATTTATCTTCTCTCTCTTCTTGAGTAACCCCATTCACCTCAATAAAGAAAGGAGACCCTCCCATGAAATCAGGAGCTTGTGCTCTTGTGGGTTTTCTTAAGAACCAATTGAAAAATTTGAATTACATATCAAGAATACTAATTCATATGCAGTCTGAAGAGCCTAGATTTTGAGTCTGTTTGGGCTGATCCCAAATTTGTATTGATCTAAGGAGAGTCTAGAGTGTCATGTTCTGAGTTCTGCAGGCAATCTCAGGTCAGGAACCTGAATGGTGTTGCAGAAAGGATTCCAGCAGACCTACTATGTCAGTTTCCTGTGGCTTCCATGCAAATTACCATGATTACAACAACACATATTTATTCTTCCACAGTTCTGGGGACCAGAAGTCTGAAATCATTGGTGACAAGGTTGTGCTTCCTCCAGAGGCTCTAAGGAAGGTTCTCTTCTTTGTCTCTTCCAGCATCTGATGGGTGTCAGCATCTTTTGGCTTGTGGCTACATCAACCCCAAACTGCTGCCATCTTCATGTGGCCTTCTCCTTGACACTTTGTGTCTAATGTAAAAGGATTCATATAATTGCATTTACCGCTCACCTAGCTAATCCAGGATAAAATCCTCTCAAGATGCTTACCTTAATCACATTTTTAAAAATATAAAGTAATATTCTTTTGTTATATAAGTTGATGTTTACAGATTACGGGGATTAGGATATGGAGACTTTTTGGGGGTGGCCGTTCAATCCACTATACTTGGGTTCCGATCCTTGTATTTTGACTAACTGTCTGCAACTGGGCAAATTATCCTATCTCTGAAATTCAGGTTTCTCATCTATAAAGTGAGAATAACCATGCCCAATTTACAGAGTTATAATGAGAAATAAAGGAGCTAAAATATATATGACATTACCCAACTCAGTTTTTAGCAGATAGTTGCCATAGTTCTGGGCCCTCAGAGGGTAGGACAGATTTTAAACTACTTTACTGGAAAGAAAAAGGTAAGACTGACCTATATTTGGCTAAGAATTTGTTAAAGATTTATGATCTGGTTGAAGAAATATTATTGAGCAACCACAGGATGATTTTATATTTAGTTCACTATTATACATAGAGCAGCCACAAAATGGTTTTATATTCAGATAACCATTATCTGTTGGTCATGCCCCATTTACTAATAATTTCTTTCTGTCTGCTTTCTGCTGCTTCCTACCTACTAGCATCTTTTGTTAACATATTACTATGTAACACTGAATTCTTTAAATAATAATGAATGATAGCTGGAGTAATGAACCAGTGATGTCTTGGTGCCACAAGGCTGCAAAAGAATTTTCTTGCAACCATCTTCTTTGCTGAATGAAAATAAGGGCAGTATAGAATTTATCATCTACGTTTTATAGAATTCTTCTTTGAGTTATGTAGTTTAGGATTCATATGCCAGACTCTTTCTTAACTGAACTGTAATTTTTATTTCTGGAAATAAAAACACTCATCAAAAAGATATTACTACAAATATAACATCCAAGTCCTGTGGTAATACATGGTGTAGATTTTATTGAGTTGTTTGTGAATCGGAGTAACTGTCTGAATTAGGAGTAACTCAAGAAGTATTGCCAACATTCACAGATATGAATACCATAATTAAAGTCAAGGTGTTTTTCAAAATTTAGGCTTTTTCTTGTCTTGGAATTATTAATTTTTTTTGTTTTAATTTCAGTGTAGTTAACATACAGTGTTATATTAGTTTCAGGTGTATGGTGTAGTGATTCAATAATTCTCTACATTACTCAGTGTTTATCACGATGAGTATAGTCATAAGCCCCTCCACTTATGTCACACATCTTCCCACCCACCTTCCCACTGGTAACCATTAATTTGTTCTCTAAAGTTAAGAGTCTATTTTATTGTGTTGTCACTTTTTTTTTCTTTCTTTCTTTGTTTTGTTTCTTAAATTCCACCTATGAATAGAACCATGTGGCATTTGTCTTTTTCTGACTTACTTATTTCCTGTAGCATTATACTCTGTAGATCTACCCATGTTGCTGCAAATGGCAAGATTTCATTCTTTTTGATGGCTGAGTAATATTCGTGTGTGTGCGTGTGTGTGTGTGTATTATATCTTCTCTATCCATGTATCTATTGATGGACACTTGAGTTGCTTGCATAATTTGGCTATTGTAAATAATGCTGCAGTAAGCATAAGGCTGCATATGTCTTTTTGAATTATTGTTTTTTTCTTCTTTGGGTGAATACCCACCCAATAGTAGGATTACTGGATCATATGGTAATTCTGCTTTTAATTTTTTGTGGAACCTCCATACTGTTTTCCATAGCGACTACCCCAGTTTGCCTTCCCACCAGTGGTGCAAGATTGTTTCACATCCATTTTCTCTATACCCTTGCCAACACCTCTTGTTTCTTGCGTTGTTGATTTCGGCCATTTTGATAAGTGTGGGGTTTTGATTTGCATTTCTCGAATGATGAGCGATGTTGAGCATCTTTGTCATGTGTCTGTTGGCCATCTGTATGTTTTCTTGGAAGAAATGTCTGTTCTTGTCTACTTCCTATTTTTAATTGGATTATTTGGGGGTTTTTTGGTGTTGAGTTGTATCAGTTCTTTATATATTTTGGATACTAACCCTTTGTCAGATATGTCTTTGTGAATATTTTCTCCCATTCTCCCAACCAACATAGGTTGTCTTTTAGTTTTGCTTGTTGTTTCCTTTGCTGTGCAGAAGCTTTTTATTTTAATTAGTCCCAATAGTTTATTTTTGTATTTGTTTTACTTAGTAGACATATCAAGAAAAATGTTGCTAATGGCCGATGTGAGAGAAGTTACTGCCTGTGCTCTTGTCTAGGATTTTTAAAAAAAAATTTAACCTTTTAATATATTCCCCTGTAAATTTTATAGTTGATCATTTTAAATTTTGCAGAGTCACACTTTTTCTTCTTGTTTCATTTTCTCTTTTTCCAATTCATATGCTTTTGTCCAACACTGCCTTCCCCTTCTTGCTTATGGGAAGAATGTTGACCATGAATATGCAGTATATTCCATTCAGTGAACTATAAAGTCAATATGTGTGTGACAATTAGTGTAGGCAGGAGTCAGAGTACTGAAATGTGTTGCTGTCTAGGTGTCTCCTCGCTCTAACATTCTGTGAACTTACATATTTCTGAATATTAACTTCTAGATTTAAAAGCTCACCCTCAATAGCTCAATTTTGTCACTACCCTGTCTGTCTCCCTTCTTCAACCTAAAAAACAAATTATTATTTTATATATTAATTTTCTGGGTTACTTGGGGTTGTTAAAAGGAAAATAATAAAGATACAAAGGCTAGGTTGTCCAGGAGAGTATGAGCATGTTGGGTGTGTGTGTGTTTACACTCGTGTGCACACACACATATAAGTAACGAGATATTTGCTTTCACTCATCCAACCCATTAGAGGTCTTCAGAGTTTCCAGGTAAGTTTATTTCTGTAAGACATGACTGCTTCCTTTCATACAGCCACTTCACATCTTCCAAGAAATGACTACAAGAACATCTGCTTTAGTACTCATACACATCTTATCTGCTCATCGTTTCCATTCTTTTACAACCCCCTTCCAAATCTCATCTAAAATGGTAAAAACAAAATAAAACAAAGCAAAAACCAAAAAAAAAAAAAAAGCACACACAAGAAACAAAGCTAATATGATTTTAGATTCTAGTTGTGTCCTCTCTATGAATGTTTTCCATATTTGAAATGGCTGGGGAATTATCTTGCCTCTACCCATAGTAATTTAGAATGAGAAGAATTGGATAAGGGTCATTTCCTCCATCTCCTGGGATTTCAAAAGCTCTGTTTTCTTTTATACCTGATCAGGTCTGCCAGTAGCAAAGCTGTACAATGTAGTGGAGAAGTGCATACGGTTAATTATGACAATTACAATCAGTTCTTTACAATGTCTGCTGCTGTTTCGGGATTTAAATACCATAATGTATGTCAAAAGGACAAAATAATGTTGCTGTGTTTTCTGCTTACAGCTGCTTTTATGACTGGGTTTTGCTCATAAACAGGTGGTTATAAGCTGCAATCCTTCCATGAATTCATTTATCTTACCTATCTCCTAACCTGGGTTCTCTGAAGTGTCATTAAACACAAGGGTTGAGATTCCCAACAACTCTGAGGGGGTCTCAGGTCCTGGATAGCGTCCTCTGAACATGGTACAGTGAAGACGAAAGCACCTATGGTCAGAGGAAGTAGATAACATGAATTTAGTTAAATCTCAAAGACTCCCTTCTACTCTCAACTTCTGTGGTCCTCCTAACCAGCCTCTCCTTCACCTTCCCTGCACTGTTTTCTGTCCTCGCTAAATCCCTGCTTTATGAGATTAGCCTCTGTGCCTCATCTCTTCTCACCTTTTTGGTCTCAAGTTCATAGCATGTTGTGAAGACTCCTGCATGTGGAAATGAATTTATGTGCTGTTGATACACAGTTATTCATTTCTGATGTTGTAAGTTGAATCCACACAGTGCACAGGTCGCCACGTCATCGATGCTGAGGGCTGCTGAGAAACAGGTAAGGGGATCACTTTCTTTCAGCACGCCTTCCTTCTCTGCAACTCTCACCTCTGCTCAAAAGGTAGGTGTGAAGAGGTTCCTGGCGAATGAAACTCTGTATGAGAGCCTTTTCCCCCTGGAATGTATCTCATTTAAACAACACTTTTCCAGTTAATGAGCGTCTGGTAAAGCTGACAGCCTTTAGTCCTCCTAATTCTTAACTGTCTGAAAAAAAATGTGCCCAACCTGGCATGGCTTATGACTGAATTACAAACCACAAAGCATAATAAAGTCATTAACTTTCAGCGTGTTGTATTTTACGCGAATTGCCTCTTGCCCAGAGTTGGATAGCCTTTCCCTACCACTTAAGAGAGCAGGCCTTGTACAGTTCAAAGAGCACTTTGTCATTTCTCTGAGAACCGTTAGCTTTGTGTGGCTGTCTGGGCATGAGCATCGGCAGGTCTGGGTGAAGAGGAAGGAACGTCTAGTGAAGTGGAGAGCATGGAGGAATAGGTGTGAGGGTCACAAGGGAAAGGCAAAGACCTCTCTTCGCAGGAAGAGAGAAAGGGATGATACTCTGCATTTGGGTAGGATGTTCATCCTGAAAATAGTGCTTCATTTCATAGTGAGGAAATTTTGGATCAAAGGTGTGCCTTACAATTCTGATTCCTCTCCCTCCTTTGTTCCCCACTATCAAAAATAATTGTATTCTAAAAATGTCAGTGGAATACGGCTAGACTGAAAGTACATTTTTGGAGAACCAGGTGTCTGCTTTGTCAGGTTTCTATGAATAGGCACATTCGTATACACTTTTTCAAAGAAAGAAAGGTCACTCACCACCCTACTTTGGGTAACATTGTCAGAGGATTTAGGAAAGAACTATGGTAGGCTGTCTTTTTACATGGGAAAGGAAATCTGGTTCTCAAGGTATTTGGGACATTGTAGTGAATAAGGGATATTAATAGAACTCTGTCCCCAGCCTCTCTGGCTAAGTGAATTTGAGGACTTACCCGGTGCTTAGTCCTACTTCAGAATGAAGGTGTCATGCTGAATGTGGAGGGGAAAACGTAGGCTGTGGTTTGCGCTACTGGTTTACTGTCCCACGTACTCCTATCCCTCCTTGTCCCTGGATTCCTCTTGATTTAGTGAACAGACTTAAGACTGGAGCGTGTCCGAGCATCTCCTCCTGTCCGAAGACTAGGATAATGTTGGGTGCTTCATATGGTGGCATGGATGGATGAAGGAGATCCACCGAAGAAGCTTTCTGGCAAAGTAGATTTCCCAGATTTCTGAGGCCTCCGGTTCAGACGCTGGTTATTTTGGAAGGAAAGGAAAGCCGGCCCTCTGGTGGCCGGTATGCGGGAGTGCACCCACTAAGCCGCGAAGGTAGTCATTGCCATGCTAAGAAGTAGAGAAGGACATGTCAACATTAGTTGGGCGAGTTTCATAATAATTTATTTATTCCAGACTGCAAGTGAGGTTATGAATGGATCTGTTACCCCAAAACATTTTAAAAGTAAATAAAACGGAAGAGTCTGTGAAGTATTAGGGGTCATCTTCTGAAGTTGTTCAACTATTTATTAAACTCTTGCTAGAGGTCTAATGGAAAAACTCAGGCTGTCAGTTACTTTGTAGGCGAGATTACAGTCAAACTGAGAAGCTAGGTATTAAAAATAATTATTTGGCAAGAGTGAGCGAGGTATTTATTTCTCTTGGCAAAAGGAAGTTGGAGTAGGGAGACGCTCCTTGCTGATGTGAGTAACTAGGAAAGGTCCCTGGAGGTGGTGACCTTAAGTCAGGCCCTGAAGGGTGGGTAGGATCAGAATACATGAAGGAAATAGAGATGAATATTCTCATTATACAGGCCACAGGAGCAGGAATGACTTTGCTTTTGAAGTCGATAGCAAGCAGGAGTAGAGAGTTAGTGGGAATGATATACAGAGAAAACTTGGCAAATGAATAAGAAATGAATTACATAAATATTTAAAGTCATTTAATATAAATTAAGTCAAGGAGGCATTTTCAGTATTCGTCATGGAGCTAGAGACAGTATAGCCTCTGGAATTCACAGGTGAGTCTAGGTTCAAATCCAGGTCAGATACTTAATATGAGTCCTTAAGCAAGTGACATAGTCTCTCTGTGCCCATTTCCCCCCATCTGTTAAACTAGGATAAGAATAGAATGTATCTTTAGACTCCAAGATATGCAAACATTGTCTAGATCCAAGATATAGGAGTTGAGTACGAGGGAAGTCCGAGCTATCCCACAGCTGCCTCTCACTCTGGTGATGAGTTTCCAGCTGCTTGGCATGTACAATCAGAAGCTGAAGGATCTGTTGGCAGGGAAATTATAGAGATTTATAAATCAGATGGGTAATTGGATAAGGCAGTACCCCAGGGGCCCTTCAACCTAGAGATTTCATCACTCTAAAAAAAAAAATCCATGATGACCCTCAGAAACCTAACTGAGATGTGAGGATCATAATGATACCCGTTTACATTCTATGTTTAAATTTAAAAAAAAAAAGTTTAAATTTGGTTCAAAATGTTCTCTTCTATGTTAAAAAAAATACTGTCACTTTAATTAATGCATCCTATAATTGAAACGACTGTCTCAAGCTGTTCTTCTCCCGCGGTCTCCTGAAGGAAAAGAGAGGAATTGGGTGGTGGGGGTGGAGAGAGGCTGAGGCGCCAGAGCCAATATGTCAGCTCTTCAAAGTTGCTCTAAGAGAACGGAACAAAGATCTTGTCCTGAGTGTGAAAGGGGATGGAGGCTTCAGGGAGCACAGACTCGAAGTGCATTTCACCCAATCCTAATTATTCGCGAAGTAAAGGGTGGGGAAGAAATGTTGACAGTAAAGGTTTAGGGGAGAACAGGCACAATAATGCCTTGCAGCGTAGCACTGTGTTTTTTGATGTGCCCCATGTGGAGAAGGGAGGTAGAACTTGGAGCTCAGAAAGGTCTAAAATGCAGAATGTAATGACTTCCCTTTAATTAACTCAAACAACGTGGGGCAGGTCACATTAACGTGCCTGTAGCTAAGACAGAGGTGGTCTTAGCTACACCACTGAGACCTGAGAGAGAGGGGGAGACTTCTGTTTTTCCAGAACAGAAAGGGCCTAGAAACCTCTGACACTGACTTCAAATTCGAGAGGACCAGCCTCGCACAGCCAAGGCTGTAAAGTCTCTCAGTGAGGAAGCTAGGCAGATAGCTTGGCTGTTGACGAGTTTAGTATTCTCTCCAAGACACTGTGTCCAATGGAGTCCAGTGACTTCAGGTGAGCTCAGAGGGTCAACCCCACCTAGGACATTTGCATACAGATCAAGATTGGTGTAGTCTTTTGATAAAAGGTTAAACAAGAAAGATGAAAATTAGGTGTCTACCTGTATCCGTTTCAACCAAGGTTTTCTTTTAAAAGTTGCTTTAGAATATTATTATTCATACTAGGGGCTGTTTCTGTGCAGCTGTTTTAATTGAAGTGTTACATGTTTTTTATAAATAAAGTGATGAAAATTTCTGAGGCTAGCCCTGTGGGAGACTGAGCAGGGAAGCCATCAGGATTGCAGGTGGAGGATGTATCCTGTAATTTTGATCATGTGACTGAACGCTGTCACCGCTGCGTAGAGTCTGCTACAATTGCAGCTTCAGATTTTTCAGGGGTGAACAAACCCTTTATGAAAAAGGAAGCTACACGTTAAAGTTAAAAAGTCTCATACAGTATTACAGGACGAATATTCCCCCAATGAGAGGAAGTAAGGAAGACTAACATTCTTCTCCTATTTTACTCATTTTGAAGAAACGAGTTTTATGAACAATTTCCAGAAGAGTTTTTAAGTGGTTGTAGATTTTATTTTGCTTTACCGTTTGGCCATTCTTCAGGGTTTTGTATCTATCCTCTTTTCAAGCTGGGACACATAGGACCAGATGGATACCCTTCTTAAAAACCTTCTGTTTCCCTTTTAATGAGGAGAAATAGAAGTAGGAATTCCTTTAGAAATTATTGGGGATTGGGACAGTGTAATAAATGGTGCCCCTTGCTGGGTTCATTATCAGTTGAGAGCAACACAGGACTTAGAGGGATGGAAATCAGGGTAGGTTTTCCATTTGCTGATGTTTTGGTAAATGTTTAACATTTTGGGGACAAGGAAGCTGTATTTTAGTGTTTATGGATGTCTGTGATGTAAATACTCCCACCTTGGTCAAATTCAAGCCACCAACGTGACATTGTTGAATTTGGAGTTGGGCAGAGAGCCACACATTTGATTCTTGCAAGGTAGTAGCCTTTGGACACCAATGCTTGAGTCCATCACTTATAAAGGCTGTGTTACAGACTGAGACCAAGAAGTCTTGTTAATACTGCACTTGGGAATTAGGCAAACTTAAGCCATAGCCCCTTCTATGGGAGCCTGTCCTTATGAAACTTCCATGAAGGATCAAAGCAGAAAGTGTGCTTCCTGTAGGTGCACTGGCATCAATGCGACTCTGTCTTCTCCTAGATTCTACCAGTCTTCTAAGTCTATGATCTGAATCAAGTTGGAGAGAGAGGCCAGCGCTGTTACTTGGTTGGAAGTAACAGCCCTTAGCAGAATCAAAATTCAGATGGTTTCTTAGACAACTTCGTAGGATTAATATCGACAAGAAGGTTGGAGGCAGAATTTTACTCTAAATCTCCTATCATTTCGGTGCATAGATATTCATTGTAAAATCATCTTTGAGGCTGGGAAGTGGCAAGAATTCTGGTTATTGCGGGGAGGAATGGGAGTTTTCGGGTGGCATTTAAAATAGGTAGAGTAATAAACCATAATTCCTTAGCTTGTTTTGTGGGAAGATACTGAAGAATAGATTCCTATTTAATACCTTGAAATTAAATTTTTTTTTCCAGCTGGGTGCAACTGAAAGAAGGAGGGCAGGCGTAGGAACTTAGGCAAGTTCTTTGCCTCAGAGCAGATGATGGACTATTATAGTGAACACATGAAATGGTGTTTGGCAAGAGCAGAGTATTTGATCACCTTACCTCCTTCTAGCTGATGCTCAAGAATCTCTGCGCCCAGATTTATACCTCTTTGCTTACACATTCATCATCATTAATATGCCAATACTCTGAGCCCATACGCCTGGAATTGACTGCATGAGTCAGTTTCTTCCTGGTGGAAGACGGTTTATTATCCTCGTCGCTGCTGTATTGTTCTCTAACATATGACGGTTTTATAATTAACAATGATTATAAATTAGCTCACTATTTTAACAGTGCGGGCCTAAATGCCCATATTGATCGTTTATCTTTGAGGATAAAAATTCTGGTGATAAGTCAAGTGTCTGAAAGCATTTCTCTTGTTACCATCATTCTGGGAAAGAAACCTGCAGTCCTGTAAGAACCCACCTTCTCATTCCGTCATCTGTGACATTGCAGAGGCCTGAATCTCAGGTCCATATGTGTCTGTGCTTGCTTTCCTTTGTCATAACATCTGTCCAGTTGTGGTGATTAAAATCCCAGACTGCGAAGTCACATGGGGATGGACTTTAGTCCTGGCTCTGCCATTTTACAGAGAAGTCATCTAATCCATTCAGACCTGAGCTTTCTCAGATGTAAAGGGGGAAGGGAAACACATCTTCCTGATAGGACACTAGTAAAGAATAAATGGCATAGTGTGCATAACACAGATTTTGTAAAGGGCCAAGTGTGTAGTAATAGATCAGCATTTGTTGTAATTATAACAGTCATATAAGTGCTATATTCTAAAACCTGCATAACTTTACATGTAAATGCCCAACTGCTGTTGGTCCATGTTTGGGGATGGACTCAACTCTCCAGAACTCTGGTGATATATACGTCCCAGGGAAACTCCTAATAATGAGACAAGCAGTTTATTATTCCAGACTACCAGTTCTCAGGTTCTCATCTGTTTCTTTGCGTTGTCACTTCTACCCTTTACCTCTTGTATCCCTTGTACCCGAGGTCCTCGTTTGTTCCCCATGTAAAAGTCTGATCGAATAAACTATTTAATAATAAACGATACATTATTAGTATTCTCAAAGCACTGCAACAGGGAGACTGTCTAAGAGTATAATTTTAGCATTTAGGCTAGGCTGAGAGAGATATTTATTTGGCGATAGATTCCTTTTGACGGCTCTGAAATCATGGTCAGATTTCTAACTGTCGTTGCTGCAGTCCATATGGCAGCCTTTAATTATACCTGTTGGAATAATCCACTTAGCCAAGGTCAAGCATCCTCTGATTACAGGTTCTGTTGCTGTTTCCTCATTGTCATATATCTTTGGCATCTGTCACCAGCCGAATTTTGTCCTTCTAATTTTTAGTGGTGCTCATTCTGTCCTGAGTTTCTCTAACACATGCTTCAGCCTTGTCAAGCATGCTTTGCTTCTACAGAGTTCGTTAGTCATCATTTCATGGACCTTATTCTACTGAGGTAGTCTCTGCAAGTGACTTCAGCTCCCTCTCTTAGCTTTACTTTTCTTCATTTCACAAAATTCTCTGCAACATGTCAATTAATCAACAAAAACATCTGCTAGCTACCTCCCCAGGATGGGCCACATTTCAGCAGGAGGTGGATTTAGTCCAATTCAATCTAATAGTTATGTTTGGGATGCCAACAATGAATAAATTAAATTGACATTTCTTGAGCACCTACAATGTTAGCGTCCTTTGCTTGCTTTTTCAGTTTAATACATTAGCTCACTGAATCCTCTTAATGACCCTGGGAGGTATGTAGTCCTCCTGCTCTTTTCCCACGAGGTCACTGAGACACATAGAAGTTAGATTTTCTGTTCAACGCTTACAACTAGGAAATAGTAGAGCCAGGAGTTAAACCATAAGTTTCCTGGCTTGGAAGTCCATGGAGAAGGGTAGATGGAAGGTGAAAAGGGGAAAGTATAGTGGAGGTCTTGAGGCCAGACAACCAGAATCAAACTCTTAGGCAATAGGCTTACCAAGATTTGAGTTAGTTTCTCCTACTCAGCCTTTCTTTGGGGGATGGTTTGGGCTTCTCCGGATGGGAAGTTGAACACTATAAAAAGAAGAGAAGCTTATGAAGGAAGGTTTCTGAAAATAAACCAGAAAACTAGCTTGCAGGTAGACTTCCTTGGGTGGCGAAAAGTATAGTCTCTGGGTCCCTGTCCTTCTGCCTCCGGTGGATGGGACATTCATCTGCAGAAGGCTTGTGACAGGCCAGTGGTGCTGGTGAAGTCTCAGCCGAGGCAGGGATAGAGCCGATGTCAATGGCAGGGCAGACTCTGACTGTGACCCTGACACCTGTAGAGGGATTGAAACTCTAGTGACTGTCTTCAACCTGCCATCTGGACCTGGAGATCTGACACAGGAGCATTGCCCTGGGTTGAGAGTGGAGATGGAGAGTAGAGGGGCAGTGGACAGTAGGGAATGTGTGTGGGGGTAGATTTTCAGCTTGGTTGGCTCGATGTTGGAATCTACCAACACTCTACTTTCCCCAGAGCAATTGAGGCCCTTCCCTTCTGAAGGGCAAGGCAGAGATGAAGGTTGTCTAGGGAGTAGGAATTTTAGTGTTTCCGTTTATTGGTGCATTTGCAAACTCGAGGCCAGTAGGACCTAAGTGAAACTCATAGGGGACAAGGTCTTCTTTAATTTGGGGCTTATAAATTCTTGAACTACTTGGGAATTCTACTTTCCCCCATTCAGACATTCGATCTTTGTATTTCATATCTGGTTTTATACACACTTAAATTCTTGATTGACTCAGGTCTCTGGAGGACTTTTTTTGTGAGCTTCTGATTACGCCTTTATTCTCCTCCACATGACTCCTTAGCCAGTGCATTTGAAGTGTTTGTTCCCAAGGGAAAGTGAAAGTCAAATACGTGAGCTTATTTTCTTTCTATTAAGTAAGGGCTTCAGGGTTTGCAGCTCTACATATTTAGCGTTTCATGCCTTCAGTGCTCTTTTAGAAATCTATATATTGTCCTATAGTTTTCACAGATGTAGAAGAGCCAGAAGATCAAATCTGGCTTATATAGGTCTGGAATAAAGAGTAAAGGAAACCAAAAAGCTCATAAAAATGTGAAGCCACCTCTTTTTGCTCATTCATGATGTGGCTTTGAAGATCTTCCATTTTGATGAAGCACAGGGAGTCCCTGGTTTTCCTACATCAACCTGATAGAAGCCCCGTGGCATTGAGCTCCTAGAGCCAGGTGGATGTCGATGTCAGAAGAAAGACAATAGAACACTTCTCGCTAGATCTCCCCCAAACCCGGACACGCATATGAGTGTGGATGCACATGCATGTGCGTACCCACACACATGCACACACATGCACACACATTCGCATGCACACACACACTTTACAGCACTTCTCTTATCACTTTAAGTTATTTGTTGATATTAGTATACTTATTCCACAATAAAATCAGAAGCTTATTTGGGCACTGTGATCTCGTCCTACCTATGTCGTCTTCCAAAGTACAAGGATAGCTTCAATACCCAGTCACTGTTCAATAAAGAGCTGTTCACCACTGGATTTTCTTGAAGAAGAGTATAGAATGCTTTCCTTTTCTTCATACTTTGGCTAATACACCGTGGACAGAGTGAAGAAGATGCAGGATCACTTTGGACATGCTTCCTTTTCTCACTCTGGCCCCCTCCCATCATCAGTTAAGTGACCCATTTGTCTCCTCTTAGGAAAGGAGGTGTCTCCGAGAAGCAGGTCCTGCTGAAAATCATACACTAATATTAAGATTCTAAAATTCAGAACTTGCTGGTAGGAGAGAATGTATGTACTTTATTTTTTTCTCTTTGAAAGTATGAACCAGTTGGGTACTCAGGAACAATATGCCATTCCTGGCTTCCAAGATTGAAATCTCTCAGGGCCAAGTGATATGATCAGTAAAGCATTTAATATTTATTGACTGTTTTATGTATAAAGTATTTTATGTATAAATGTTTTATATGCAAAGTAGTGTACTGTTTTACATGCACTGTCATGTTTAATTCTCAGTAAAACTATTCATTAGCTGTTGTGGCTATTGCTGTTATCTCCATTATAAGCATGAGGGATGAAGCCTAAAGATATCAAGTAATTGCCAGTGTCCCCTAGCTTTTAAGTGGTGGACTCAAGAATCAAATTCATGCTTAACTCCTACCTATACTGCCTCCATCTGGCATAACTCTTAACTCTAAGAAAATTTAATCTTCTAGCTACTCACTGACATATATATTTGATAGTTGAGGCAAATAGATAATTTTCTAATCATATTCTTCTAGTATTCTCTTAGGATAAATTTCACAGTTTGGAGCTTCTGTCCACCACCTAAACACTAATCTCTTAGAGTTGTCACTTGGGGTTATGATAATTATCACACATGTCTTTTCATGAAAGAAGTAGAACTGGGTCATAATATTACCAGTATAAGCATTTTCTGCATCGGTGGTGTGAATGACCTTGTTCTAGGTCATCATGATATATGTGTGTTATGTATATTTTCAGGTATTTTCTTGTCAGTAGTTCCTACCTATTTGCGTAAATCCCCACAAAGCTTAAAGCAGGATTAAGTGTTATATTAACTAAATTCCAGAAGAGAATCCCAACAGAAAATATGAGTTATAGTATATGAAGTATAACTTTTACAAGTTACTTTATAGATTATATGGAATCACAGAAGTACAGGCTTCATTATTGTGACTATTCATTTTCATAAACCAAATAGATTTATGCCAGGAATTTTGAAACCTTTATGCTCTTCATATTTATTGTCTGTATTTATCACTAAATGCTGATGGATATTTAAGCATTAGAATATTTGGTCTTAACTGAATGAAGCTTTCAAAGATTTTGGGTTTTTTTCTTGGAATCATGCTGAATCTTCTTGCAAAACAAACAGATTTCATGCCTTTTTAAAGTTTGCTATGAGTTGTTTTGATAACATTAACATGAGCATCAAAATAATACAAACTTAGAAAACAGACACAGTGACTTATCATTTCTCAGAAGTCTTTATTTCATGCTTATGTTATAAGTAGAAGTGCGCGATCCTGTGTTGTCATAGAGAAACTGAGTGTTAATTGCCTAAGGGAATCTCTGTGTTGGGGTGTGTGTGTGTGTCTAGCCTTTACTAACTATTTGAATTTCATGTTGTTTCTAACATGCATTCACAAATTGTCATCAGTAAAACCTACTATCAATTATCCCCATGAATGACCGGTGACTCACTCGGATTTCTTACTAAGTCAACCAGCCTTCTATCTCCTCATTTCTTCTAGGCACTAGACTTGCTTTCAGTTTGTAAAATCAATCTGGGGTAGGTTTATTTAGCAAATATTTGTTGATAGGGACACTTCTAGACATTGAAGATGCAGGAGTGAACAAGACTGGTAAGTCCCTGTTTCTAGGCAAACTCAAGTTTGCCTTCTAGGTGAAAGAGTAGACAAATGAAAGTCACTAAATGGGTAGTTGAAGATAGTGGTGAATACCATGAGGGACACAAAGTAGAGCAATGTGGTACTGGGCTGGGTGGGCATAGTATTTTATATTACTTAGGAAGCCACTGTTGATATTTAGTTGATATTTAGTTGGCTGTCTAGTTAGTGATATTTACGTTAGGCTGGATATCTGGTGGTTCAGTGCCCTTAGTCTGTGCTTGACTGACTACTATCTTCTACATGGTTTACCCATACTACGTGCCCTGATTAATCTTTATGTGTTCTGAGCAACCATGTGTGACACATTATTATTCTGACTGCTGCCTGGCCTGCCTTCTAACTTAGTATATTCTTCAAGTAGTGTTTAAACAGCTAACAATTAAACTTCATATCCTGAACTGCCTGCAAAAGTACCTTGGCTCACAAGTCTGCTGAAACAATGTGATCAATGGGTTTTACCTTCAGTTATGATGTAATTAAAAAATAAGTCCATAAAAGTATAGAAGGTTTTTTAAAAATGGCCTTTAAATTGCTAATTCATTTGATCATCTATAAAAATTGAAAAAATAAGCATGGTCTTCTTTTCCTCTTTTCCCTATGTCCTTCTCCTTATACTATGACTATTTTTCTACTCTTCCTTTTCCTCTGTTTTCTTCTTTTTCTGTTTGTTTCTTATCATGATCATCATTATAAATGCAATGAATGAGGATGTTTTAACTGATGAAATATTTATATTCATGTAGAATCTTGATAGAATCTAGGTTGTAAAATAATTTTTAAGATAGTCTTAGTAGTTGAAAAATAGAAAAAAAATATAAACATAAGTAATTTCCTATGAATGTATTATTTTTGAACTTGGTAAAGTAGCTTAATTATTATCATAATAAAATGGAGACCTGCCCTTACTACATACCGGTAGCTTCTTTTAGGAAGATCTCTTCTTTGCTAGTAGGAAGACTCATCATACATTTAGTTAGATAGTTGGGGTTGATGCTGTCAGTCAATGATGAGGACAGGATTTTACACAGTATCCCTCCCTTATATCATTCTACATTCTAGAATTTCATCTCTTGTAATTTAGAATGACATAACTGGACTGGTTAAGGATCTGAGCTTTTGCGTCAAATGGTCTGGACTATTATCTTTAGATCTAACAACCTCTAGCCATGTGATCTTGGATAAATCTTAGTTATAATTCTGTTTTTTTTTTTAACCTGTAAACTAGAGATAATAAATCATACTTAAACTGAAGATTGTGATCAGGATTGTATGAGGTAGTATATACTTTAAATTTAGTAAGAAACTGACATCTAGTAGGCATTCAGTAAAAGTGAATTATCATCACCAATCATTACCTTACCCTTTCAGTGCTTTGCTTGATCTTAAACTCTAAGGAAAATGTAAAATACCCTGTTCCCTCTGAGTATTTGACATTTGGTGAGAGTAAGATGGTCTGATTTAATGTCACAACTTAAAATGCTGTGAGCTGTGGGAAAGGCAGGGAAGGTAGTGGTTACCCATTCATGAGAAATCATGTCTAACTCACCATCAGTCAACTGATTACAATTGATCTGTTGTCCATGCTATCATAGTGACATTTGGAATATATTATATTACCATTTCTCTTATTATGGTGGTTAAAAGTCAGTAGGCAGATAATGTATTACTGACATAATGAGTAAAATAATGATTGATAGTGAAGTTGTAAAAGTAAGGAGGCTCAATGTGTTTGAAAGTCACAGAACTTTGAAGAGTGTAAGAGAAAAGGAATACTGATGAATATAATGTGACAGCCAGAACCAGGCCATGCATATAGAAATGAACCACTTTCCTAAGTCCTTTTTAAAAGAGTACAGCCTATAGAAATGTAAAGATGACTAATGAAAGTACCTTTTTAATTTAAATATCTATCAAAGGCTCTATTGGAAGAAAACCTATGACTTACACTTACTTTATGGCTTACTCATAATCATTCTTTCCTAGCATTAGCTTCCATCAGATAGTTCCAGTTTAAAGGATATTAAAGTGGATACTTCTAAAATTAGGTTCTTTTGAAATTAAACAAAAGGGACTAGGTTTTTCTAGGGCCTGTTATAGATGTCACTTAATAATAGGACAGATAAGACAGTCCGTATACAGAGGTTTCATTCTACGGCCAGAACGAACATGTATGCATTCAGTGAGAGATATCAGTTAAAGCAGCCTTGCTTCCACAGTGGGGAGATTGCAGAGCCCGGAAACTTGAACATCAGTATTATGTTATCAGATATGTTGCAGTTGTGGCTTCCATAATGACCCTTGCTCTTTAATGAGAGTACGAAATGTCAGAATCAGGGGGAAGAAAAAGCCAGATGACAACTAATTTATCACTAGATTTATACTCAAATTACCAAAAGATTGGAACTAATCAGGCCTGTTTTTCAAAATGAGTCATGGCATTCAGAGCCTCTCTGGTTATACAGATGTTGAGATTGTGGATGTCCTAAGAATTCTAAGGCTGTGTGAGCTTTAATGTTGAAATCAAATTGTTCTTGTGTGCCCAGAGTAGCATGACTCCAAGGGGAAGGTGTGCTGGGAAAGAAAAGTGGGGGGAAAAATATAATTTTTCATCATCACACCAGAAAAGTCATTGCACTGAAAAAGTGCCAACAAACCCTAAATAATTTTGTGTTGATTATACTAAATTAGAATAGTGATAGCTATAATCATTTGATCCCTGAGGCATTAATGAAAATTCAGCATTATTTTGTGTGGAATATGTATCATTACCCTTGAGCTTAGGAATGATTATTAGTAAGTCTGATTAAATCTGGAAGCAATGACACAAGCTATCTTTAACCCACTAATGACAGGGCCATATTGTAATTTTATGATGAATGAACACAGTTTAGCATTTAGCACTTGGTGGGGGAACATAAGAAGTCTGCATTCATTTTCTTGATTAGACTGCAGAGTTGTACAGAGGAGCTCATAAGGAATGCTACTTAATGAAATAGTGTTCTTGCTGACTGATGAACCTATCTTATCTTCCAGAACCCACAGGCCTGGTTATCTTTATGTGATTAAAGATAGCAAGCAGTGTCCTAGAGATCACACATTCCTAGATGCAGGAGTATAAAAACAAATAATACAGAACTACCACTTCACATGCCTTTAGGTTTTCAAATGGTTTCACATGTATTATGGTTTTATTATCATACTAACTGGTGGAGTGAGTTAGACTTTTCACCACCTGCTTTATGTGCAATAAAACCAAAGCACAGTGTGGTTTAGGTATTTGCTTAAGTCCCAGAGATGGTCAGAAAATCTAACATTGAAACCCAAAAGTCTTGGCCCCAAGTGTAATATATTTTTGGCCTCTGTAGAAAATGGTTTTATTTTATAATTGCAGACAAATTGTTACCATTATCTTGAATTCTCTCTTTCAAAAAATAATTTATTCTGTATTAATAGACAGTGTTAGAGATTCTGAATGACTACATGGGCCGCAGCCCTGCTTTAATTTTTAGTGCTGTGTAAAACTATTTCTAAAATCCCCAGGCAATTTAGGGTAAGTTGTGATCCCAGCATAGCATCTGATGCTCAATAGTAGCTTGACACATTTTAGTTTCTTTTCTTTTAATCCTCAGCTCAATGCTGGGACTCCCTGTGGCCTAAAGAAGGACATTTTCAGAGTCTTAGTTGACCTAAAAACTATGTTGATGGACTACATGATCTTATCATTAAAACTCTACACAGGCGATTATTTAACAGAGCATAAAAAGTAGCGAAAGTACAGTCAAACCCTGTTTTCCAAATGCATGGCTAGAGGGAGTTCCTATTTTGTTTCCATCCCAGCCACAGCACTTTTATTTGAAACACAGCTTTGCAAGAAAGGGCTTTCCCATTCTTCGTTAGCATCACAATGGCATATTGTTGAATAGCTTGATTTAGGGCAATCAGAGCCAAAGATTTAAAGTTACAGGAGTCCCACAGGTCCCGCTTTGGCATGCAACAGATCAGGGTCTTTGGAGAAGAAGAACGGAGAAATGAATCATTGTAATGATTCATGGTACAAGGAATATGGATAAGGTTCAATTGTAGTGCCTGGGATAGAGGAAAAACTACTCTGGAACTAGCTGGGAGGCAGGGAAAGTTCTCTGTGAAAGGGACATTTGAACACCAAACTCAGTAAAGTCGGAAGCCTGGCACTTCCTCACTCTTACCAGCAAATAGCTGATCAATTACCAGCTGATCCTCAGTTTACCTGTCATCATTTCTCTGCTGGGTATCCTTCTCTTCACCCATTTAATCTGACCTACATGGTGTTCTCATCAGCTCTGTTTAAAATAGGCTGGCTTGCTGGTGTTCACATTTCCAGGCATTTCACCCTCAAACCCATCAACCAGACTATTTAAAACCTTAAATTTTAGCACATGTCCCCCATGCTTCAAGGGCATCTGTCCACAGGATAACATCTAAGACATGAATCTCTGTGGGGGGCCCCTCCCTACCACTGCAGCCTCCTCTCCTGATGGTGTTTATGCTGTGGACTTGTCACTTCAAGAACATTGCACTCTGGTTCGTGCCTTCATGCCTTCTCCTCTTTCCGTATCTGTCTCTGAGAGGATAAATTCTGTACATCATTTGATGTCTCTTATTGACTGTGATGTTGAAATCTTTTTTCCCATCTCAGGTCTCCACTGATCAGGTGCGTGTCTCTGTTTCTAGAGCACCTTTGCATACCTTATCGCACGCATTTGGAGTTTCCCACAAGCTCATAATATTTGCTCAACAAAGTTTGGGTGATCTGATCATAGGAATGACCTGAATAAATAGGCAGGTGCTAGGACAACACGTGTAGAAATGACAAGGAGGGATGAAATCAAATGGCATGGTGTATTCGTTTTCTGTTGCTGAGCAACACTGTTGTCCACAGTTAGTGGCTTAAAACAACAGTTTTAAGTTTAAGTCTCACAGTTTCTATAGGTCACAAATCCATGTTAGCTTGCCTCGGTTTCCTGTTCCTGGTCTGACCTTTTAAGGCTATAATCAGGGTGCTCATTAGACTGAATTTTCATCAGGTTGTTGATGAGGTAATAAAGCTTTAAAGTGTTGGGGCACCTGGGTGGCTCAGCGGGTTGGAGCCTCTGCCTTCGGCTCCAGTCCTGATCCCAGGGTCCTGGGATCGAGCCCCGAGTCAGGCTCTCTGCTCTGTAGGTAGCCAGCTTCCTCCTCTCTCTCTGCCTGCCTCTCTGCCTGCTTGTGATCTCTGTCTTCCAAATAGAAATAAATAAAATCTTAAAAAAAAAAGTGTCACGAGGCTATGGGCAGAATTTATTCCTTGTGGCTGTAGGATTCATGGTGGCTTACTTCCTCAAGGCCAACAGTGGGGAGAGGATGTCACTACTATTGCAAGTGTCTGCCTTCAAGGAAGGCTTCAGCCCTCTTAAAAGGGCTTGCTTGAGCTGGTGCAACCACTCTGGAAAACAGCATGGAGGTTCCTCAAAAAATTGAAAATAGAGCTACCTTATGACCCAGCAATTGCACTACTGGGTATCTACCCTAAAGATACAAATGTAGTGATCCAAAGGGGCACATGTACCCGAATGTTTATAGCAGCAATGTCCACAATAGCCAAGTTATGGAAAGAACCTAGATGTCCATCAACAGATGAATGGATAAAGAACAGGTGGTATATATATACAATGGAATACTATGCAGCCATCAAAAGAAATGAAATCTTACCATTTGCGACGACATGGATGGAACTAGAGCGTATTATGCTTAGCGAAATAAGTCAACTGGAGAAAGACAACTATCACATGATCTCCCTGATATGAGGAAGTGGAGATGCAACAGGGGTGGGGGTTAAGGTGGTAGGAAAAGAAAAAATGAAACAAGATGGGATCGGGAGGGAGACAAACCAAAAGAGACTCTTAATGTCATAAAACAAACTGCGGGGGGGAGGGGAGAGGGGTTGGGAGAGGGTGGTGGGGTTACAATATATGTTTAAATAAAAAAGCTTATTAAAAAAAAAAGGGGCTTGCTTGGTTAGGTCAGGCCCATCCAGGATATTCTTTTATTTTTTTAAATTAACACAGAGTCTTTGATTAGGGACTTTAATTACATCTGTACAGTCCTTTTGCCTTTACCATATACCATAACATCATAATAAGAAGGGGATTCTTACTTTTCCACAGTCTATTGTCTTAGAAGCAAGTCCAGGTCTGGCTGTACTCAAGGTGGGAGGATGATTCCAGGGCACACATACTGGGGCAAGATCTAGGCCCAATTTCCATAGTCTGCCCATTGCATGAACAGTTTAGAATGGATTGAAAAATAGATTTACATGGGTAAATGGAGGACCATTAGGCTGGAAGGAAAGTAGAGAGTAGGGGAGGAACTGCCTCGTGTGGTTTTCTAAGAAATTAGGTATATAGTCACGTAGGGAGTCGGAACAGGTTAAGAAAGATTACAGAGTACAGCATAACCTTTTCAGGACTAGAAATAAGAAAGACTTGGAAAATTGATGGAGGAAGAAACTGGAAGCATGGACAATAAGTTAAGAGTCGTGATGTGGCAGATGCGAAATGGAGAAGCATTAAGAATTGAAAGGACTTGGGACGCCTGGGTGGCTCAGTTGGTTAAGCGGCTGCCTTCGGCTCAGGTCATGATCCCAACGTCCTGGGATCGAGTCCCACATCGGGCTCCTTGCTCGGCAGGGAGCCTGCTTCTCCCTCTGCCTCTGCCTGCCACTCTGTCTGCCTGTGCTTGCTTGCTTTGTCTCCCTCTCTCTCTGTCAAATAAAAAAAAAAAAAAAGAATTGAAAGGACTTGATTGCTGATTGATTCAGCAGAGGGGAAAAGGGTATTCAGAGCATCTAACTAGGAGCACTGGAGTGGACCCAGAAAGGCACTGGTATGGGGTGCACTGAATAACATGGAAGTGCTAACTACTTTTGTTGTAGACAGTGAATCTCTTTTGTTCTCGTTTTTGCCTTCTCTCTCACTTGCCTGGCCTCGATCCAGAAAGGATCTAGAATGGCTCACCAGTAGGATTCTGCTGTAGACCTACCAGTTTGCGGTGATTTGACGTAATGCCTTTAGGGAGAACCATTTTATTTGTAGATGTCCTGTGAAGTAGACAGAATCGTGTTCTCTAAAGTTCACTGAACCATGTGGTTGGCAGCAGTTGAGAAGGACAACGACCCAACTTGCAGTTTGGAATTCTGATTTGGGTCCACTATTGGACCACTCAGACTGTTTCCAGTCTAGGCCATTTGAGTGTGTAATGCAATTAAATAAGGAGACAAATGTGCACTGTTGGAACACAGGCAGGCGGCAGGCAGAAATATCTTTTGTTCTTCTCTCCTCATCCTGTAAGTACATTCTGGATGGACTTTGCAATCTAGAAACTAATGCTTCTGTAAGTTAATGTCTCCTTTATCTTACGTCTCTACCCTGAGATAAGAAAGAAAAAAACCCAGTTTATCAGACCAGATGATTATCTTTTCTTAAATAATCGTGTGATGTGAAATTCACAGCCTTCCTATTCTTATATTTTTGTCTTTAAAATATTTGTCTTTCTTAGGTCTAATGAAAATCTCTTTTGGTTAATATAAACCTCTTGTTTAGAGATTAGAAGTTTTGCCCGAAGTCCTACTTTGTTGATTTTAAAATTTGTGATATTATATCATTCAGTAAAAATTGTGTGGATTGATTTATGCCCTTTGAATAGTTAGTATTACGGAAGTGTATCTGTCTATAAAACTCACCCAAACAGAGTTGAGGAATTTTGAAAATTGGGAGTACAACTTTCCTCTCAACTAGAAATCTTGGCCTGGATTTATGGATATCCAGGCCCCATTTAATCCGATGATAGGCTCCTCTACTTAACTTGTCAGACTTTTTCATTGTTTAGTTGGATCTTAAAAGGAGCCACTGTATGTTCTATTCTACAATACTTCTGATGCCAGATGCGTGGGGGGGTTCCACAGCAAGCAGTGTTCTGATTCTTGATGGGCCCTGACTGGAAGTCCTACAATTTCACTCAGTTCTGACACTAACTGCCTAGAATTAATGGAGACCCCACAGGTTAGGGGCTGAGTCCTACAAGACTGACCCCCCCCCCCTTCTGGCTAGTTGCAAGTCCAAATTTGTCATTTGCACTTCTGACCAACTGGTTATATAAATCGGTGGTTTCCACAAGCTTCTCCTCATCTCGACTGGCCTGCAGAACCCAGGGAAACAAATTTTCTGATACGTTATAAAGGCTGTAATATAGGATATAGATGAACAGCCAGATGAAGAGGTATATAGGGCAAGGTAATAGGGAGGGGGTAGAGAAATTCCATCCCTTCCCCTGATGTATCACGCTCCCAGTATGTTGGTGTGTTTATCAGCTAGACTCCAATGCTTAGGGTTTTTAGGGAGTTTGGTTCAAAAATCAAATCTATTTTTCTTATCATATTACCACATCACAGGTCTGTTTTCTGGTGTTAAGCTGAAATCTGCCTCTACAAAAGCTTCTTCCCTTTACTTATAATCTGTTGACTATCCTACCCCAAGTATAGATTACTGACTTCCACTAAATCTCTACTGTCCTTTTTTTAGGTTTAATTTTTGTGTTTCTTTTAACAAATTATCACACATAAATATATAAAAATATTTCTGTAAAGCTTATAATTAAAATAATAGGGCAGAAAAAAAATGGATCTGATCCTCCCCACCTCAATCCAGAGATAGCCACTTTCAGCTATTTAATTGTTTCTTCTGGTTTTATTTCCCTGTTTCTAAATTATGTGGTTACGGTGCTATTTTTTGTTGTGGTGGTTCCATTACATTTTATACCTTAATGCTCATTTTATTTTTTTAAATTTTTTTATTTTTTTCAAATATTCTATTTATTTGACAGACAGAGATCACAAGTAGGCAAAGAGGTAGGTGGAGAGAGAGGGGGAAGCAGGCTCCCCGCCGAGCAGAGAGCCTGATTTGGGGCTCAATCCCAGGATCCAGGGATCATGACCTGAGCCGAAGGCAGAGGCTTAACCCACTGAGCCTCCCAGGTGCCCCATGAATGCTCATTTTAGACATTATTTTTTATCTTCTAAATACCTTCGATTTTATCTTCTAGTCCTTCACTGAATAAATCTCTGCTAACAAATATACATAAATAAATGTCTATTTCTATTTCCTAAGAGCTTTGTGTTTCATTTTTCCTTTTTTATTTAAGATTTTGTTTACTTATTTGAGAAGGGGGGGGCAGAGAGAGAGTAAAGAGGGGGAAGGGGAGGGTAGAGGGAGAGGAAGAGAGAGAATCTTAAATAGTCTCCCTGCTCAGTACGGAGCCTGATATGGGGCTTGATCTTACAACCCTGAGATCATGACCTAAGCTGGATTCAAGAGTGAATGCTTAACTGACTGAGCCACCCAGGTGCCCCATCATTATTTTTCCTTTTAATAACATTCAGGTGTGGTTTTTAATAGACATAAGTTACCTCTATTGGCATCTTAAGAATGGGCTTTTAAAAATTATTTTTCTGTTCCTTGCACCGTGTCTTTGTTTTTTTCCCCTTTATCTTAGTCCATAGCTCTCATGTCTCTCTGAGAGGCTGTCTTACAATGTCTTGGGAATTGTGGCCATTTGTTTCCACCTGATGGTAAAAAGTCTAACACGTCAATGAAAAACTGTATCATTCTGGGTTGTTCTTTTTTAATCAGTTGGTGAAATTTACTAAAGCATAAGTAGGTGGGAGAACTAGTTGCCTTATCAAGGGATTACTCCTCCCAAATCTCATTACCTCTAGATCTTTTCTCCCAAGTCCTTTGGTTTGTCCAATATATTAGTTTCTCAGAGCTAACTCAGTTTCTCTGTGTTTGGGTGTTTTGTGTATGTACGTGGGTGGGCAGTGCTTGAGAACCCAGGAGGCAATGTTCTTAGGGTAGGTGGAATGGTCTCAGAGGTCAGGGTATAAGTTAACATGTAATCCTTATATTTTCTTTATGAATTCACACCCTGGCAAGGCCTGAGTTTGGGTCGTCAAAACCAAAGCTCTCCTCAGTCCTAGTCTCCGAGTGTGTTTATTTTCTTGTCACAATGGAGAGGGTATCTGTGGGACCAGTTGGTCCTTGTATAGACTTCCAGCCTCATCCCTGCTTTCAGAAATATCTGGTGCCTCTACTTCTGTATCTTTTTTAGGGTTCCACAGCAAAAATAACCTTGGCTTCTTCCTCTGCAGCCACTTGACTTTCAAGTTTATATGTTCTTCCCCTTCATCGTGATGTCACTCAGGGACCAAAAACATTCCATTCACCACTGCAGCACCGCTCCCTGATCCTGCCCCTTGCCCCCAGGCCCCTTCACCAGCCTTCACTGTAGATATACCATATCTGGTTCCATTTTCTCCCATCTTTACCTTCCCCTAGAGTCCTTTGAGTCTGATCTGTTCACTTGACGGAATACCTGCCTTGAATCTGGACGACGTCCTCATTTCCATTTGTTCGTATGTTTCATACCCCTGCTCACTTCTGTGCTTTGATCTCCAGCTACGCATTTGCTGTCAGGGGGCATGTTCTGACATTTGGCTTAGGTCAAGCGTGGGGCTCTAAATCAGGAGCCTGGGCTTGATGGAAGAGAAAAACTAGAAGGCTTTGCTGAGCGGCACAGTGCAAAGGAATGATAGAAAAAAAAGTCACCTTGTGGGAAAACTAGATGCCTGATGGTCTTTCCCATGATGGTGCCAGGATCAAGAGGGAGAACCCGCAAATGACACTGCAAGACGCACTTCAGAGAGCAGAGACTTGAGCATTGGGGGTAGGAAGGGAGGCTGTTCATGGAGGAGATTCCTGAGCTGGGTGAACATAGTTGAGTTTTGAAGAGGGTAAGTCTGTTCTCTGGGCATCTCTTGAGAACAGGATGCAAGAGTTGAGAATGCTAAACCGGCTTGGCTGGGTTACTTTGCTGAAGAGTTTAAGTCAGAAGACAATTGAGATATCTGTCATTACTGACAAGCTTTAGAAGGTCCTAGAACTGACAAAACAAGTAGGCCTGAGCTAAGTTAAAAGACAGAGCGTGACCAGCTGGGACAGGAACACAGCAAACTTGCTAATTAGTCTGAAGGAAGCCAATGGCCCACATTTTTATGGACTGCTAATTGCTAAAGTAGCAGCTTGCTCTAAAGACCAAAATAACAGCATGGTGGTTTCTTGAATATAGTATAAAATGGCCTTTAGGATATAGGCTATATCAATTCTAAATGTGCTCAAAACATGCACTTCTATTAATAAAGATACACTTTGGAAGTCAGTTATTCATTTTTTTCTTAGACTATAAGATGGGAAGTTATAGAATATATATGACTCTAGTTTGGGCAATTGTGCTAAGGATTTTATTTTAAATATATCAGTTCTCCACTTGAATACCATTTCTCAGCCCATTTTAAAACATTTCCCAATAAAAGAACAACATAAATAATTTTAAATGTGCTTGATTCTAAATACTGTGAGGTTTTTGCTGAAACACTGTCTTTCAACCCAGTTATGTTTGTGAAAAGAGAATGTGCTTAGAGAATTTACCTCTACTTTTTGCAACATTGAGGGCATTCAGTATGTATTTCTGGAAAGAAAGAAAGAATGAATAAATGAACAGGTGCAGAAAGCTCTGTGTGCATTAGAATGATAGAATTTCATATTTTGGAGAACAAACAAGAACGACGAATCCCCTTCCATTATTTCATGGATGGAGGAACTAAGGTAGAGAGGGGAAGTAGAGATACCACCCTGGGGTCACAACTAGTTAGTGGCAGCACTGGGCTTGGACCCCATTTCTTAAGTCAATCAATCCAGCGCTCCATTCATTCTAAGCTGATATTCCTTGTGTTTAAAAGAAGAATGAATTACTTCTTCAGGGTCGATTCTGACCCAAATCACGTTAAATCAGCAAAGCCTGGCTTTGTTAAAGGCTCAGATGCCAAATGACAAAAGTAAAGCATCTTTTGAAGCAGAAACAAAGCCAAAGTAATTGGTGTGTTTGGTTTTATTAAGGAGTGGAATTTTCAAAGGCAAAGAGGGGAAAAAAAATTAAGAGCTCACTGCCATGGACTCAGTTTGAAAGTGTGAAAGTCAGTCTGGATATAAACGAGGTAAGCTAGCCCCGAGGAGCTGTAACAGCATTAAAGGAAAAAGCAGATTTCCTTTTCCAGTGAATCGATAGAAGTTAGTATATCTACAGATGTATTTATGTCTTGCATTTGTAACTGAAATCCCCTAATTAGATTGACAGCATATTTGGATATTGCATAGTAATTGTATATAGCAAAACAAATCTGTGGAAGATGGAAATAAGTGGATGAATATTTAGACACAACAATCCCGCTAATGGCAGAAATGCCAGGTAACATTTCTTTACTTGTAGAATTTATTAAGAAGGGGCTGCGGATTGTTTGTCTTCCTAATTAAAGGTTTGGCTGCATTACCAAAAGGTTGTTAATAAGAGTGTAGTCACTTATCAAGTGTGTGACTCTGCCTAAGTTATTAGTTATTCTGAGCCTTGTGTTTCTGGTTTGTACAGAGAGGTGTGTCATGGCACCTACCACATGGGGTTGTTGTGAGGACTGAAAGTGACTATGCACATAGGTTTTGCATAGTGCATTCCACATAAAAAGCACTCAATAAATGTTAGCTGTTATTAGTGTTGTCAGCCACTCCAGGGGATCTATATTGTAAGAAACCATACTTTGACTGCTGCTGCACTGAACCTCAGCAAATCATTGTTATCTCGCTGGTCTACTATACAATTTGTGGATATTTCTACCTCAAGATCCTCCCCAAGAGGGTAATGCAGCATAGCTGAAAGATCTCTTTTCACTCGAAATTCAGAACATTTGGTTCAGATTCAAAGTTTGCAAGTATGGTTAGTGCTGTCTATTCTAGAACCTCCTGGAAGGTGAGATTCACTCACTTGATCACTTTCTGGACTGAGCAGACTTATTTTCTTAAATCATTTAATGGTCTCTAAAATTGAGGCAATCATACTTATCCTTCTGGGAGGCTTTGAGGATCGGATGAAGGTAAATAGTGAAAGTGCTCATTTGCGAAGTCTGTGGTGTTGAATGAGTATTTGTTAATGATATTCTTTGAAGGTTCAAATTCACTTCCTACTTCAAGGTCCCTGGTTAAAAGCCACCTCTTCTCAGAAGCCTCTCCTGAGCTCCCCACCCTCCAGACAGATGTCAGCTGTCCTTCACGGACACTTTTGTTACGTTTCAGCTGGTCTTCTTTAGTACTCAAAAAATGTGCCTCCTTGTAGAGCAGTAATTCATATCGCCTTCTGGCTACTGCACCTTCAGAAGAAAGCATCCGCATCTGATTGTCGGCATTGCCCCCTATAGTGCATAACATAGCATCTTGCTGACAGTCAGTGCTCAACAAATATTTGATTAACGAATGAAGAAGCTTTTATGAACCCATATGTAATACTAAGTTCTGTGAATTACAGAGAAGTAGTAGCAGCAAATAAAGACTTAATTACAATTTTCTCTCTTCAACAAGAGGATCAGATCCTTTAGGACTTGAAATTAATTAGATATGAACTCATCCTTCATTCATTCTTCCTGATTTTCAATAAGTAAATACATGCTGAGCATGTTCAGGTACCAGGTCCTGGGTGGGCACTAGGATTCAGCCCAACACTAACAGAATTGTTTCATTTCCTAAAGCTTGCTGCTTATAAATAGTGAGTAATAATAAGGAAATAAGACCAAAACATTTCCTTTCTTTGTTAAGAAAGGTCAATAAAGAATTCTTTGTTATTTTTATTATTGTTATTAAGATTTTATTTATTTGTTTGACAGAGAGAGACACACAGTGAGAGAGGGAACACAAGCAAGAGGAGTGGGAGAGGGAGAAGCAGCCTCCCCTCTGAGAAGGGAGCCCGATGTGGGGCTTGATCCTAGGATCCTGGGATCATGACCTGAGCCGAAGGCAGACACTTAATGACTGAGCCACCCAGGCGCCCTTCAATAAAGAATTCTTAACTGCTTCTTCTATCCATGATTCCAGCAGTCTGGTTATTGTTCGTTAGTAAGATTAAATTTGGCTACTGAGAATAGGTCAGGTAAATCATTTTTTCTGGTTAAAAATAAAAATAAAACCCACTTCTATAGCTGCTGGGTGGAATTTGCTTTGAATTATTTTTCATAATCGTAACTAATTGGGCATGTCCTATTCGGTTAAAAATAAACATACAAAAAGTACATTGCTCTACTTTCACTGATAATGGGTTTTGAAAACCATAACTATGTTACTGCAACTTACTTTTTCTTCACTTATGGAAAAGTCCAGAGGGCACAAGTAACCTTCAGAGAATATTTCCACATAACAAGACAAAAGGATTTAATAAAATTCCTGTATGTATGTTTTAATTGAAGAATCATAAGCAATTCCACATTGACATGGGGCCAACCAGTATGAAATAAAAGGACTTTCTTGTTACTGTGCTATCTGGTAGGTAATTTGAGTGAAAGAAAAAACTTTCTTTGGTTGTACAAACCAAGACTAGTTTATTGCCTCCAAAGCAGCAGAAGCGACTGGAATGTCACATTTTAAAAGATGAGGGATGGATCTTCTTATGGCAGCTTAACTTTCCACACCGCTTACTCACCCCTACCCCACACACTCACCTATGCCACCTCCAGACTTCTGTTTTCCTATAGCTGGGGGGGCTTACAGTCGAAACAAATAAGGCTTAGAGGGTCTTTGTGCCCTTCGCCCCCCCCCCCCACATTGGGTCAAGGAATTCATGGATGGAAAACACCCAAACTTACTTGCCTTTTGTGTCAGTCAGGATCCTGGTGGGGGAAACTGGTGACACACTCAAATAGGTAATAAGAGGAGAGTTGACCTACTTCCAATGATGTGGGCGGGGCAGGTCTATGGGCAGGCAAGTTAACCAATAAGGATGACAGAACACCCTTTTAGCTGTACCTCTGATAATCCTGAAGGGGGCGGTGTTGGGGGGTTACTAGAATCAAGAGAGCAAGCTGTGGCTGTAAGGAGGAGAGGACTTCCCAGCAGGATCTTTAGACTTCCTAAGAGAAATGCAGGAGCCACCAACCTTGATACCGGCCCGAAGGAACATGGGGATGGATACTTCAGTCTCACGTTTCCTACTTCCCAGCTTTGTGTCCATGCCTCGCCTTGGAGGCAGCCCAGAAAGATGATTTTCTCAGAGAGCAAGACAGGGTGGAGAATGAATCCAAAGAGCCAGCCTGAAGAGGAAATCTACTTTTTATGTCATAGGGACATATATGTATTATGTGCATGGTGCATGTGGTCAACAGGCAGAAAGTTCTCCTTTCAAGAAGGTTACAGACATATTCATTTAATATTCCTGAAACTCTTTTGAGACAAGCATTATTCTCATGTGATGCAAGAGGAAGATACTAAGGTAGGTAGGTTTACGGATGCCTCCCTTCTTCCAGCTCACCAGCCTGATCCCCCCCTCCCTTTTTTTTTTTTTTTTAATAAAGAGGAGGGATTCTTTCTGGCTAGAAGAGAGACTAAGTTCATCCAAACAATGATCAAGTGAGTGGGGAGTTGATGAGTGAAGTAGGAAGGAACAGCCACAGCTACAAATGGGAGTTTCTCAGCAATTTTAAGAGTTATGGCACCATAGTGATTTAAGAGTATGAGGAAAATAAAGAAAGGATGGGAAAACAAAAGGCAAAAAATAGTGCTCATCTAGATTGTGCATTGGGTGACTTTTAATACCCTTTAAGAGATGTGCAAGGAGGAATATTATCACTTTTAATATTTCTACCAGTTATTAGACTACACTTTTGAATGAAACACACCTCAGAGGACTGAACCACATGGTTTCTGCATTTCTTAAGGTTACACTCACTTCCCATTTATGTAAACTGAGAATTGAAGAGGTTAACTGTCTTTCCTAAGATCACATCAAAAAATGCAGAGTTGTTACTCCAGCCCAGATTTGTTGACTCCAGATCCAGCTTTGGCTGAACTTACCTTTGCTGGATTTGTTGGGTGATACAGTTTTTTGGGGGGAAGGACTTCTTTTTCACACCTGGTACATGTGTGGTACACTCATTAACAGCTGGGGAGATGAGTCCTTTATCCTCCTTGTTGTAAAGAGGATTGATGGCTAGAGGATGGCTAGAGGCAAGTGGTCTGGTGCCATTGAGTTACTCAGATGAATAGTTCCATGATTAAATCTTGTCTGCTTTATTTACTTATTTTCTGTATCATGTCAATGACTCCCTTAGAATAAGAACCAAGCGTCTGTTTTCTCTGGTCCATTCAGTCAGGACACTTTTAAGAATGTGGCTCTAATAATTTCTAATGGCTCTTACAGTCCTGTTTGACTCCTGGTACCAGTCTCTGTATTACAGGTCATGGTCACCTGCGACCCATCCCTGCTTTCTCTCATTCCTTGCCTTTTATAATCAGAATGCATTTATTAATCAAGAACCTTTGCATATGCAAAAAAATATAAAAAATATGTTTTGTTCCTGGGATATGGAAGATAGATGGAGGAAAACATCAGTGTCCGTAGGTAGGCACTGCCAAAGGCAGAATATCTTGTGGGCACGTGGGTACATGGTCTGCCAATGTTTGTCACACTCCTGACCCCACCAGCTCCTAACAACCCTCCCGACTTCCTGCCTGAGGCCCAAAGCACAGACATTTCTACTCCGGCTCCCCTTTCTGATTTTGGTGGGGCTGCTGTATATTCTGTTCAGATTTCTTGTTAAGACTACCTTACCTGTTCGACTCCAATGTGTGGCACTGTATTTTCCTATTAATTCTAGGTTCAGGATTTTTTAAAAAATTTGGTCACATGGTGACAGAAATGACTGTTCACATCTGCATCATTCTAAAACAAAAACAAGCTTTATGTATTTTTTTCTTTTTTACTCAAAGATACATTAGCACGCCCTTTAACAGTATAGTGGTTAAGGGAGCAGACTTTTTTCCCTCCCCTTGGTAAATTTATTATTTATTTATTTATTTATTATTGTGTTATGTTAGTCACTGTACAGTACATCATTAGTTTTTGATGCAGTGTTCCAAGTTTCATTGTTTATGTGTAACACCCAGTGCTCCATGCAATCCGCGCCCTCCTTAATGCCCACCACCAGGCTCACCCATCTCCCGCCCCCTTCCAAAAGCCTCAGTTTGTTTCTCAGAGTCCACAGTCTCTCATGGTTTGTCTCCCCCTCCGATTTCCCCCAACTCACTTCTCCTCCCCATCTCCCAGTGTCCTCTGTTATTCCTTATGCTCCACAAGTAAGTGAAACCATACAATAATTGACTTTCTCTGCTTGACTTATTTCACTCAGCATAGTCTCCTCCAGTCCCGTCCATGTTGATGCCAAAGTTGGGTGTTCATCCTTTCTGATGGCTGCGTAATATTCCATTGTGTGTATGGACCATATCTTCTTTAGGACAAACAGCTTGTATCTAGCTTAACCACTAACTAGCTTAACCACTAACTAGCTGCATGACCTTGGACAAATCACTGAAACTCTTGTCTCTGTGAAAGGGACAATGGTAGCAACTATTTCCAGAGTTATGAGCATTTAAAAATGAACAAACAATAGGGGAGTACCTGATACAAAGCAATAATTCAGTAAATGTTGGCTGCTGTTAGTATTTACCCCTGATCAAACACGGTGATGGAAGCGTAATATTACTTTCAGTTATGATTTGTTTTCAGTTAAGATTCCAGTTACGATTTACCTGGCTCAGGGAAACTGCCTTGGGGCTTCAGTGTCAGGTGGATGTAGTTCAAATTCTAGCTCCTCCACTCACTAGGTGTGTAAATTCAGTCGAAATATAACACATTTATTAACACCAGTTTTCATATTCATAAAAATGGATGGCATTATGTGTATCTTAGAGGGTCAATATATGTGGCCTAATAGGAAGTTTGGCATAGAAATCATATAAATACAAAATATGAAAAGTACATAGCCAGGTTTTGACTTAGAGAAAGCATTCATTAAATGTGGCTGTGATCCTCAGAAAAAAATGATCGATAATATCATCAGTAATAAGACAACAAAGACAAGAAATGGTCAGGGAAAGAGTTTCATGTTCTGCAAAAGTAGCGTTGATTATAGTCTTAGATTAAGCTATGCAAATGAAGCTTAATTCAAAGTGTTTTGAAATGATTTTGCCAAACCAAACAAACTGCATTTAATGCATAATGATAGCTTTACTCTCCCGTTAAAATAATTATTGTGAAATCACTCTGCTATTTAGACCACTCTGCACGGGTTGACATGAGTCTACCGCTCATGTCTCCACATTTCTCTGATGTCTTTGGCTGTTTAATAGGGCAGCGCATGGGCTACAGGGTCTGATGGTGCTGACTTGACATAATTCTAGTTCAAAAGCAAAGAATCTTGACAGCGAAGACAGTTTGATCGTATTAGGAATACACATCTGATGTATCTCAAGTTGGCTGAAAACCGAATTTAGATTCCTAACTTACATGAGCTAGAGTATACATTAGCTGTAGGAACAGACTCCCAAGTCTCAGCCAACTAACCCCAAAGAAGGGTTTTGTTTTAGTATTCATTTTGCTCACTCACAGGTTGGTCAGGTAGTTAGGATCAGGGGAAGGGAGATGAGGTTGTGTGCCACACGGCTTTATAGGACCCAAGCTGACAGAGGCTCTGCTGCCTTCAACACAGGGCTTCCAAGGTAGTTCTGAGTGTCAGGATTCAGTAGGCAGACCTATTTGGCAGTGGTAAATATTACTTTTGGTCACATTTCGTTGGCCAGGAATTAGTCACAAGGTCCTACTTTGTTGCAAAGGTAGTTGGGAAGTACAGTCTCCGCCTGACCACAGTCACAACTACAATACGACTAGTGCTTGGTCGATCAACTCAGTCCCATGAAAGGGGAGCGGAGATATTTGGTGGACAGTGGGTGATCCCAGCCACATGCTTATTACAGCAGAGTTGGAACAGAGATACTCCCTTTTCTCTCTTTCTTAATTCTCATTTATATATTTATTTACTTAGTGGGGGTAGGAGGGCAAAGGGAGAGGGGGAGAGAGAATCTTCAATAGGCTCCACTCCCAGAGCTGGGTCCTACACCCAGCTCGATGTCACAGCCCTGAAAGTCCCTGAGCCAAAGTCGGGAGTCGGACTCTGGACCGAGTGAGCCACGCAGTCGCCCCTTTTATAAGGCTCCCGTTGTCTTTATGGAATTTTCATGACCCTACCTGCATCCCAAGCATGTGCTTTTTGATAGTGATGAAGATGATGGCACTCGTCATTTCGGCAGCACTAGTGACCATGTGGTTGACACTGCACCAATCCCATTGTAAATCTTTCTTTTACCCTCCCAGCAGCCCTATTAGGTAAGTCTCATTGTACATTCTCAGAGATCTGGGAAATTATGTTCAGGTAGATTGAGCAAATTGTCTAAAGCCCTGTGACTTAGGGGCAAAGCCAGAATTCAAATGCAGATTTGCCTGACCCCAAAGCCTGTGCAATCAACCACTCCAACTGATGATCATTTGCTCAGGCTATTATGGGTGAAAGTTTATGGTATTTTATTTATTCATTAGAAAGAGAATTTCACAGAACTTACAGTTTTTCAAAATATAGGGTGAGGATTAACTAAAATACAGCAATGGGTGCTTACTTTTGCACCCAAGTTTCAAGACCTCAGGGAGTTTCTGAGTTTACTGTAGGAATTCCAAGGATCACTTAAATTTGGGGTATTGTATTATTATTATTATTATTATTATTAATTTTTCCACATGTTTTATCAGATTTTCAAGGCCTGGGGCCTTAGGAAGGTTAAGTACCATTGCACTGTATTATATACTCTCTCTTCCTGAACATGCAGAGATGTGCTCATTTGATTAATAGCTAACTTTCTAATTCCAAAGAGATAATAAGGACCAGATTCCACCCCCATCCCTGCCCCCATGAATGATCTTCACAGAAATTACACAGACTCATAGAATATGAGTAAAAAAAAATAAAGCAACGTTTACAACCAACTCCTGTCCTCTAGGGAGCCTGGAGAAAAGAAGGGGATGGCCTCCAACAAAGAGGAGAGAAGGATGTATAACTTCTTGCAGATTGAAGCTCCTTGGAGAAGGAAGTGGAGTGGGTGACAATAGCGGGGTTGTTTCATACATACCTGGGCTGAGGGAGCTGGGGACCGTTTGTCACTGAGGTGAGTTCTGCCTGGGGTCTCAGATGGGAGCTGTATTCCTACAGAACCTGGGGTGGGGGCACCACCTGTTGCCTTTGGCTTCCTGGGCCCTTCTCAGCCATGAGGTCAGGTGGCTGTGGTTCTGGCTCTCATATCTTGTCACGCAGAAGGGACAGACCAGGGCCACATAGCCTATAGCTCTTTAAAAAGATGCTTTGAAGCCAGTGAGGCACTGACATTTCGGAAACAACATTTATGCCTAGACTCCAGCTGCTTACATTACAGTCATCATTCAGTTTTCTATGTAAGGACTTGGGGCTTTGGTTAGTTTCGGGAAGAAAGGGATCATGGCTCACTACAGAATGGCAGATGTAGGGGAATCCCATGTCCCCAAGAGGAGATTTTCTAGAGATCTTAACAATCAAGAGAATCTGTCTTGCTTCTAAGTTGATATAGCGATTTATTGAATTCTGTGTGTCCAGCATTACTTGTGAGGGTGAATGAGTGACATGTGGACATTAACTCTTTCCTAAAATAAGAAATAATTCCTGCCCTTTAGAAACTTATAGTTGGTCAGTGTAGTTGGTATTGACCTGGGAACAATAGAAGACAGTTTGCTAACAAATGCTAAATAGTGTTTTGATGTAGTATAATTCAAGTAAATTTTTGGAACAATATTTTTCCTATTTCCAAGAACATTTCCTTTTTTTCTCTTCTTTGAAGGTGTAGAGAAGTTATAAGCAACGCATTACTTTTTCTCTCTTCCTCCCCAACCCACCTCTGATTTTCTTCATATTGCTGTTTATTGGGACCCACAAAGTTTTTTCAAGGTTATTTTCAGGCATACTTTTGTGAAGACAATTAAATCTTTAAGGAGCCTGTAATTTAGTGGAGAGAAGAATCACACACGCACACAGGTACACACATGCACACCAGATCTGGAATCAGAAAAACAATGTTCAAGTGACTGCCTGCTTTTACCTGTGTGACTTTGGACAAGTCAGTTTCTCAACACATATCTTTTCATCTGTGAGGGAAGATACCTGATTTCAGAAGGCTATTGGTTACATCAGCTGAAATCAATCTTATGAAAATACCTTTTGGAAAGCGTGAAGTATGATGGAAATGTTAGTTTTCATTATCGGACTCATGTCTAGAGATGCTGGAGGACTTGTTCATTTTTTTCACTTTTAAAAATATGATTTTTGCATAACCGATTTCATTTTTTTATGATATTTAATCTGACAAGCGAAAGATTTGTTCAGAGGGGGAGGATAACTAAGATTAACTTTCTGTAAGTCCTTTCCAAGTTTCATTGTTCATCTCTTCCTCAGGAATGCCAGAACGCGCTTTCCTCTGGGAGCCCTCTTTCTCTAAATGTCTTCTGCGCTGCTGAGGGCCGTTTGCTTTCAGAGAAGCAGTGTGCTTGGCGTGTGATTTGAATCCAGGATTATGATCTTGTTTCCTTTCTCCTCTATTGCTTTACTTCCCCAGTACATCCTGGCTGGTGACACACTCTCTGGTAGCCCCTTTTGGTGGTTTTTGGAATGGCTCTCCCTCCATTTCTGAGTATATGCCCAGTATTTTGCTCTTACAGGGTAGGCGCTGTGATGTCATTCATCCGGTCAACGCATATTTGATGAGCACCATGTAGGTGCTGGTAATCTGAATCACTGATCCAGAAAACGGATCCCTAACCTCGAGAAGCCTACGGTAGAGTAGAGAGCTGAAATGTGCGCACGCACGCACGCACACACACACACCCCTATACATCACATGTAGGCAGTTGGTCGGTGCCCCTCTGAAAGTTTTGTTCCCTAGAACGAGGAGTGTGACTTTATCTGTAATCACAACTTTTGCAGGTGTAATTCAGTTAAGGGCTTTGAACTGAGATCATCCTGAATTGTCCGGGTAGGCCCGAAATCCAGTGAAATATGTCCTCACATAGGACAGGAAGAGGAGAAGACAGAGAGACATGTGGAGGCAGAGACTGAGTGTGGATATTAATCCACAAGGAATGAGGGCATCAGAAGCCGGAAGACGCAAGGGTTGGAGTGTCTCCCAGAGCCTTCAGAGGGAACGTGGGCCTGCTGACATCTTGATTTCAAATTTCAGGACTTTAGAACTGTGAGAGAATAAATTTCTGTTGTTTTAAGCCACCCAGCCACCCAGTGTGTGGTAATGGATTATGGCAGGCTAGGAATCAGCTCAACAAGGAACAAGATAGTCTCTGCGATATGGAAAATTACATAAGATGACCAAAGTTTGGTGGGAGTTTAGTATAAAAATTGCTTCTTAGGGGCACCTGGCTTGCACAGTCAGAGGAGCACAAGACTCTTGTTCTTGGGGTTTTGAGTTTGAGGCCACATTGGGTATAAGATTACTAAAATAAATAACTTTGCTAAAAAATTCACTTCTTATTGGAAGTCTGACTTTTGCAACCAGTCCAGAAGCATTGAATTATGAAAAACATCATTGTCTGGTTTGTGTCCATTATATTGACAATAATTAATTGCAAATAACCAGCTCAGCACCAATTATTTGCTACGATTTTAGCTTTACGTTCACCTTCTGCATTAGGGTTTAATTTTAAATTGCCATTTCATGAAATAAATGCCAGTTTCTCATGGAGCGACATTCTTCCGACAGGAGAAGTGTAGCTCTGCCCACATCAAGCTGAGACTCAGCTGAAATCACAGATGGGCTCTGCATTCCCAGAGGCTCTTCTGAGCCTCGTAAGCAACATGTACTTGTAAGTTTGATGTAGTTCACATGGACGCAGGCTTAACGCTCTTGAAACCTTACAGATGACCATAGAGCAGGTCAGGAAACGTGGATGAAGTGGTGTCTTTAGGCACCCATAATTTTAGTCTCAGCGCTTTGGGAGTTTTGGGGCAAAATGACTCTTGTTTGTTAGTGCTGGCTGTGGGGCTTGAATGGGGGAAATCAGGTAAGCAGAATTGAAGCCATGCAGACAATGCTGTGCTCCCTCATCAAAGGCTGTCCCCATTCCCTCTAGTGCTTGAAATAGCTGAAGGTACAGTACTAGCATTAATGAGTAGTGCAGGTAAATTTTTAAATTAACCATCAAAGTTTAAAATATTAACATTTAGATTTATTAGTTTTGTCTGGCGTAGTTGATGATGACTCCAGATGGCAATTGGGTGAAGGAAGGTTTTTGGCACTAGAAGATACAGAATTGTGGGAAGTTTTCCTTTCTGTATTAATATTAATGCAACAGCACTCATGGTGACTTCCGGGTTGTGTGAGGTAAACATTTTACAAATACAGTTGACTCTTGAACAACACGGGATTAGGGGCACTGACCTCACCAGCCCCCTGAAGCTGAAAATCCACATACAGCTTTTGACTCCCCTAAAGCGTAATTACTAATAGCCTACCGTTGACTGGAGTCCTTGCCGATAATATAAGCAATCAACACATATCTTGTAGCTTATATATACTCTATATTCCTTATTATCATGTTGTTTCTTTTTTTTTGTATTTCTAGGCCATGCAGTTTATTTGCAGGTTTTTTCCCAAATTGTCACCCATTCCCCCCCCATTTTCCAAAAAAATTTGTTGAAAAGAAATCCATGTATGAATGGATTCATGCATTTCAAACCCATGTTCAAGGGTCAACTGTGTTTACTCCTTCATAACAACATGTGTCTTCATAACAAGCAGGAAGCTGGCATGTGATTATTGTTCCTATTTATTTCAGTGATGAGGTAACTGAAACAGGGCACTTAAGCCATTTGTCTGAGGTCTGACTCTAGAAATGGGACAGAGGAGGATCTGAACACTGGCAGGACGACTCTGGCGTCTATTCTCAGGCTGTGGGTACCAGTGGTCTGCGGAGGAATTCTGAGTGTCTGCCATGTGAGTCATGTCAGGGCACCGACGGCAAATCCACAGAATAAGAAATGAAAATCCCAGGCTTCCTCGTCACGAAGCAGGGGCTCTTTATAGCATGGGTTAACTGAGTATTCAGGCAGAATGAGAGAGTCATTGCACTTACTGCGAATGAACACAGATGGACACTCTTCAAACAGATTCATATTGAATTTTAATGGTGCTCTTCTGCAGAACACATTTGCAAAATGGATCACAGCATATTCCTACTTCCCTTTAGCTTGCCAAATGTGAGATGATTAAGAAACCTGCTTGTACTTTAAATATTTGTACCATATATATGCATATTTCAAATGTATGTGTCTGTAATAAATACTTGTTGAATGAATATGAAAGTACATATACAAACATATATGAAGCAACGTGAACGTGTACATTTAATTTGACAAATATTTGTTGTGCGCCTAGTGAATATAAACTTGTACTGAAGAGCGAAGGAAATACACAGAATTCTTTTTTTTTTTTTTATTTACTTGATAGACAGAGATCACAAGTAGGCAGAGAGGCAGGCAGAGAGAGAGAGTAGGAAGCAGGCTCCCCGCTGAGCAGAGAGCCCTATGCGGGGCTCGATCCCAGGACCCTGAGATCACGACCTGAGCTGAAGGCAGAGGCTTTAACCCACTGAGCCACCCAGGTGCCCCACACAGAATTCTTTTCTGTTCCCAAGGGGCTTTTCAGGGGTAGGTGAGACGTACCCATAGTCATTCTGGCAGTGGTTCTCAAAGTGTGACGTCTGACCCAGAGGTGTTGGTGGAGGACTTGTTGGAAATGCAGATTTTTGTCACCCCGCCACGGGCCTCCTGAATCAGAACTCTGTGGATGGGAATCCAGTGATTTATGTTTCTAAAACTCTTCTGGGGAGTCTGATGCACCTTAAAGAAAGTGTCAGAACCACTGGGCTTCCAGAAAGCTTTAATGTACTCATGGTAAGCTAGCGATTACTTTCAGCTTGGAGACATGGAAGAAGACTTGAAGAAAGTGGGATTTGAGCAGAATCTTGGGAGACATTTGAGTTTGGCTAATAGAAATGGGTAAGAGGGGGAGTAAAATCAAGAAGAGCATGAGTCAAAGGGCAGCATACAAGCTGCTTGAGGCAGAAAACCTAGATTGAGGCTAGTCAGTGGAAGGTCTTGACTGACATGCCTGTGGGCTTAGACACCATTCTGAAAGCAGTGGGGATTCATGGAAGGTTTCTGAGAGGGGCCAGAAGTGTGATCAAAGCTACTTTCCATTTATATTTTTGTACCCAGTGAATGTAATTCGGCAGATGTACTAAGCTGATAGAACTTGATGGTCTTAGATCCATCTTTTTGCCCCCATTAAGAAGACTTGAACATTCAGAGTTGTTTGTTGGTTCTGGCTGGAGCCGTGTTCATTTCTGCTCTTTCCTGACTGCTCGGACACAGTACAACTTCATTTCAGTAACTCAGCAGTGCCCGGGTCTCCCGCGTATGCATGTGTCGCTCCACACATGCTCACACGTGCACTGTTTGCTTATAGGGAGTCACACAGCTGCTTTTGAATTCAGCTGGGCTTTAGGAAGTTGCATAAAGACAAAGAAAAATGTTGCCGCCTGCTTGCGCTTTCTCTGTCGTTTGGCAATCAGAAGGATGAGTGGTGCAGGTGGCCTCTTCTGATACTAATTCCAGCGTCTCAACCAGTTCAGCATCATAAGAGAGTTCTCTGGAAGGGAGCTAATTCTGCCCCATCCCTGATTACTTCTATTTGTCCAGTATTGTGGGCACCTGCTTGGCCACCCACCTTCCTTTTCTTCATTATTCCCTTGCGTCATCCTTCTCCTTCCCTGGGTCAGCCTGTATATTTCAGTCTCTCCACACCCTGGATGAGCTCATTCATTCACTGGCTTTCTTCTTCCCGTCCCTATTGTGTCTTCTTTTGTTGGCATAATTGATCCTCTGCTTTGCGAGAGCAGGTGGATGAATTGGTTTGTTGCTTTAGAAAAAAATCTTTCCCCTTCTCTCTTTTATGGCACTGGTCTTTAGTCAGTCTTTGGTTCTGCCAGCTTGTTCTCCCTCTATTGACTGATCTCTTTGTGACTCTGTCATGCTGCTGGTGGGGAGTCCCTGCTGGGTCTGCTGTTGAGTGAGGAAGGTGAAAAGCCCACTGATAAAATAACTCTGATTCATGATGTCCCGTCGCGGGAGGGAGTGAGTCACAGAGGCCAGAAGGTACTGATTCTCATGTCCGTCATATGCTGGAGGCCCTTTTTAGACCCTCGGGGGAGGACTCCCTCTCTCTTCCACACATGTGTTATGGGATTGTAGGCTTTAAAGGCAAATTTGTTAAGTTTTCTTGTACACATCTCATGGAACACTTCAGGATCTTTGCTACACACATTTGCTTTCCTTAATTTGGGGCTTTTGGGGGTATGAATTTTATTAGTCCTGGGTTTTAAAAGCCCTTTATTCAGTCTAGTTTTAAGTGACCCAAGATACCAGATTTCTTTTCTATCCTTTAAATAAAGAGCTTTTTAGAATACAGCTGATTGCATGACACTGCCTGGTAATCTTAATGTTAATTAATAAAAAATTATATAGGATCTCAAGAGGATGTCTGGTATCCACTAGAGATGTACAGCTTATCTTGGTTTCAGCATGATGAGCTTTTCTCTTCCATCTGGTAAAATACAACTACTACTACTATTCCTACTATTACTAGAATCAGCTAAGTATGATTATTCCAACATTTTATAATTCTAATAATTTAAGCAAAGCCATTGCCTTGCACGTTCTCTAACATTTTCAGCTCAATGTTTGTGCCCAAGGTTCTGTGTTGGATCATATGGACACACACACACACACACACACACACACACACACACACAGCATGTAAGATCTACAGAAGCTGCCTGGAGGAACTAGGAGGAATTTTGAGGATATTGTAGAGAGAAGGAGAGAGGACATTCTAGGCAGAGTAAAAGACATGGAAACAGAAGAATAGAACACATAGAAATATTGTGCTAGTTCAGAAGGAGACTAGAAGAGGTGGTAGAGTGTAGTTTCAAAAGGTAGACTGGGGAAGGAAAGGTGACATACGATTTAATTTGGTAAGCTCTGAAGAGCTGTTAATGGTTTTGAGCAGAGGTTAGCAAACTATGGTCCACAGACCAAATCTCACCTGGTATCTGTTTTTGTAAATAAAGTTTTATTTAAACATGGCCATTCTCATTCCCGTATATGTTTATTGTCCATGGTTGCCTTCGTGCTACTATGGCAGAGTTGAATAGTTGTGATGGAAACCCTCTGGCCACAAAGCTGAAAATACAGAGCATGAAGCTACAGTTGATGAGAAAGACCACCCTGGAGAAATGTTGGGTAAAATGCCCAGTGAGACGAGACACAGCACAGGGTGACTCTGGAAATGAGGGAATCTTGATGGATCTTAGCCATGATGCTTCTCAAACATTCGAGTCCGTCCTACCTCTCTCTGCATTAGCTTCCCATCTTCTCTCTGTCCCAGTTCTCAAACACTGCTGACTCCTCACGGATAATGCACTCAGAACTTCCTTCCCTGCACCTGTCCATTGTTTTCCCACTGCAGATGGGGGTGGAGGGAGGAGGATTTAATTAACCTCGGTTTGTTTCACATATACAAATTCCTTATTTGGTTTTGTTTCATCATCAACAATTTCCTTGGCTCTTAGTAAGTGGCATATAGTTTATTGGGTTTTACTTATATAAATCAGTTTATATAAGTAAAAAGTGATCCTTTATAAATAATTTCAGCATGGTTAACTGATCATGCATGGCATTTAGCTCACATCATACAGCTTTGTCAATTTTCAATGGCAGGGAATATCTTCTTTCTTTTACGCAGCAGTGAGACCCAGAGGTCCCACATAAAACCTGTGCCTCCCCTGATGTGTGCAAAGGCTGAAAATGAGCACCTGCCCTCCCTCCCTCTCTCCCTTATTTTCTTCTTTTAAATAAATATAGTGTTTATAGCTGGAATAAGTATGGCATTTTTAATGGGGCCAGCATGGCACCGTGAAAAGGTGGTAACATATATGTTAAGAACTTAGAAGTTAAATCTTCTAGAGAACTCTCAAGCTAACTAGTACCCCTTGTTCAGAAACGGGAACTGCCAGTGGAGATAATTCAGTGGATGTTTTGGTATCTCTATAAGGGCATTTAAAAACCCGGCCTTTAATTTAAACAAGGTCCTTGAAGAATGAGTCAAACATGGCTAGACTTCCCCAGGGAACCTGCATTCACAGCAAGGACAATTCCCCCAGGGGACACGATGATATGGATGGTGTTGGGCTTTTTATTACATTGTATCTTCAAGAAGCAGGTGTGAGAAAGGAGAGAGGACAGGAACTGTTCGCATTAAGCAGAGATGCATAAACATCTTCCAGTAATGCTGTGCCTCTCGTGTGCGTGTGTGTGTGTGTGTGTGTGTGTGTGTAAATGTGGTTGATAGATCATGCTCTAGGTTATATTCCATGGATTTCTAGTCTTTCTTCTAGCTCTTTCCATATCTTTCTAATAAATTGTTTATTAGTAATTTTTAAAATTAGTATCTATCTAATTAATGACTCACTTTGCCCATCTACTTTTGTAAATATATTGTCCAGACTGGAAATAATTGGAATGGCTGATAATTATGTATAAACTTCAAAGCTTTGACCTGTTCATTTGTCGTAGAATTTCTGGGAGGCATCTTGGTTTAGTGTAGGTGTTTTCAACTGGGATATTGAGAGGTATTGTGGGGTATCGTAGCAATGTTTGGAAATGAAATTTTTTTTTAAAATTAGGGTAGCTTCACAAAACTCTCACTCTCATGCTCTGGTATCCCCATGTGCTTCCTGCAGTGGGAGACCAAGGGGAAGGGCCAGCTGGCTAGCCAGAACCCTGACCTTGGGAGAACCCATTCTGTCTGAGTGAGCATCATCTCTCTATTGCAAACCAGAGAGAGGCAGGGAGAACTTTTTTCTCCGGGAAATACAATGCCAAAAGAAGCTAGTAGGAAGCCTATTTGGAAATGCAGGGATAGGGAAACAGTTACCTTTGGCAGCAAGTTCTTTGGCCCCTTGCTTTGAGAAAGCAGGGAAGAGAGGCAAAGAGCAAAGAGAGGAGGGTAAGAAACCTGGCAGAGTAGCAGGAGGGGCAAACAAATGAAAACTTCCCTAGGGTTTGCACTCCCTGAGAAATCAGGAAACAGAACAGAACCTGTCACCTGTGGGGAGGCTTATCCCCTGCTGGGGACCAAGGATATGAATGGATTCCTTCTTATGGTCTGGAGTGTTTCACCCTGGGAAGATTTTACTCATCTGAGTCACATTTATCAGAAATGTGACATCTGCCCCAAGGGCACGTGGTAGAAAGTCACTAGACTATGGCGATTTGCTTGTGTGGGCACCGGGGACAGCCAATACCTTTCGAGTCCAAGTCACTATTCTTATTGGATTTTGCAGGCTTTCTAGATTTTGATGGGCTGGAGTTGGGGGGGGTCAAGGGTTATAATACTTTATGGATACTCATCATTTTAAGGTAATGTGCAATCTTTACAGAACTGATGCGGCATGCTCACATTTTTGAGAAAAAAGGAAATTTTAGCTGATGTGGTACTATTCTGCATGTCATATAAATACATACTGCTCAGTATAATCATTTTGTGAACCTAAAGTAAAATAGCCTGAGATGTTCCTATAAAATCACCAATTCTCTAAGTTTTATTTTAAGAAGAAAAATACCTCAAGTCCTATTCTTTATTTAGAACTGCAGACCTTTAATTCTGTTTTTCATTTTTAAAGAAGTAATATCTGTCCTTTGAATGGGACAAGGTGGAACTTCTGTCTATAAATCTCTTGTGTTTGGACCTCTCTTTTCTCTCCTTCTTGGTCTTCAAGGAACTATGGGAAATCAACCTAGAAACATTGTTTCTTCAATAGTTTTAATCTGTTTTCACTTTGATTCCCTCCTACTTAATTGGTGAAAACTCTACATCTGAAAATAGCTACAAGAACTAATAGGAACATTTCCAGTTCCTCATCTGTGCCAGCTTTTAAGTTCTCATATTTCTTTGTCATCATCACAGCAACCCCTGGAGTGAGTCCTCTTATGGTTCCCATTTTGAAGATGAGGGAACGGACACGTGGAGCAGGAGGTCGTCAGCTTGTGGCTGAGAAACCCCCACCCCACCCCGTGGAGCCAGGACCCTGGGTGGGTGAGCGGTCTGTGGGAACGTAGCCTCCTGGGGTCTCTGCTTGCCTTCTGGCTTCTGCTTTGCATTTCTATCCTCTTTATCATTATGAAGATGTTTATCTTCTTTTGAAGGCAGCATCTCCTTTCATATTTTTCTTCTTTTTTTTCTGTTCAATAGCTGTCCTTACTATAGGTTTGGTACATTGTTAGGTATATACACATGAGCCTAAAGTGCTGCTTCGGCTGGAAATCCTTTCCTCCTTCTCAAGTCCCCTCCTTATGCTACGGGGTATCCATAAAGCCTGGGACACAGATGAAAATATTAATATCACTGAGAACTTCATGGCTCTGTAGAAAGTGAAGTAATATTATCTGTGTTTCTATTCTTTACAGATACTGAGACCTAAGAGTAAAAATACCATGTCCCCACAGTGTGACTGGCCATGGGAAAAGGGAAAAAGGCTGAGAAAAGCAAGAATGAACACATCTATTGTTGACATCATTATGGAAAGTTAGTTATACTGCACTATTAATATAGTGCCTGTTCTTGCTGGGGACTCCTTGTACGTTTTCTCATTATTTCTTAAAACAACTCTCCAACAACTAGATTGGAGAAGCCCCATCTTACAGGTGCAACAGTCTTCTGAGGAGATCAGGTGATACAGGGTCACTGAGGCTCCTGGGCTGGGTGGGAACTTCTAGTCAGGTCAAGTCTAAAGCTCGACTTCTTGACCCCATGTAAAGTCATGTTGCCTCCTTCAATGAACATTCCTTCTCTTTTCTCACCATCTCCCAGATCAACCCCAAAAAGAATGATTTAAAAATATTCTTTTCCATCTTCTAATAGTCCCTTTTAAAATAATTTCTCCCTCAACCTATGCCCTGTCTCACGTGTTGGTAACCCTTGAAGAGGAGGATTTGTGTCTACATTTTTATGTATTTCCTGAGTCATCTTTCTCTAGAGGTATCCATTTCTGTGGATCCAACTTGGGGGTTTCCTTGACCATTTCAATTCTCTTTTATTCTTTTTCTTTCTATGCTACATAAGTTGGCCCTAACTCACCTGCTCTCTCTTTGTATTTCTATTTATTTTATGTATCTGTGTTTTATCATCCCAGTGGGATAGTTATTAAAGGAGGGGCTATGAATTTTCAATTTTCTTTCCCAGGTCCTGGTGCTATAGTTTATGAAGTGAAAGTCTAACTGTGGAATCTGGGTAAAATGTAGTCATTTTGAGAATTAATGAAATGCTCTCCGCCAAAGTTATTGTTAACTGTAGTTCACTCTGCTATTACTTTTGTATCTAATGCTATGCTATCCTTCCTCTTATATCCCCTTCAGCCTCACATTCCAAAGTAGAGATGGCTGTGGGGCCTGGGGAGCTCCGGGTCCTTAGACCCATCTTGGGTCTAAGGTGGGCAAGATGATGGGGAAAGCATGCTGCTTTTTCCTCCCTAGGTTCCATTTGCTTTTAGCCTTCCCCCAGTTAATCTCTGATTCCTCAGCAACTATGGAAAGTCTAGGATAAGAATTTCCTTTCCCAATGAGATACCACCTCACACCAGTCAGAATGGCTAAAATGAACAAGTCAGGAAATGACAGATGCTGGCGAGGATGTGGTGAAAGGGGAACCCTCCTACACTGTTGGTGGGAATGCAAGCTGGTGCAACCACTCTGGAAAACAGCATGGAGGTTCCTCAAAAAATTGAAAATAGAGCTACCTTATGACCCAGCAATTGCACTACTGGGTATCTATCCTAAAGATACAAACGTAGTGATCCAAAGGGGCACGTGTACCCGAATGTTTATAGCAGCAATGTCCACAATAGCCAAGTTATGGAAAGAACCTAGATGTCCATCAACAGATGAATAAAGAAGTTGTGGTATATATATACAATGGAATACTATGCAGCCATCAAAAGAAATGAAATCTTACCATTTGTGACGACATGGATGGAACTAGAGTATTATGCTTAGCGAAATAAGTCAACTGGAGAAAGACAACTATCACATGATCTCCCTGATATGAGGAAGTGGAGATGTAACGGGGGTGGGGGTTAAGGGGGTAGGAAAAGAAAAAATGAAACAAGATGGGATCGGGAGGGAGACAAACCAAAAGAGACTCTTAATGTCATAAAACAAACTGAGGGGGGTGGGGGGAAGAGGGGTTGGGAGAGGGTGGTGGGGTTACATCATATGTTTAAATAAAATTTTAAAAAAATTAAAAAAAGAAGAATTGCCTTTCCCTAGTTTGTAGTTCCATTGTTTCCCTTTCCTCTCCTGGCACGCCCCTCACACTTGCGGGTGGAGGTGAACTCGGAGGCTGCACCAGCAATCCATCTTACTTGAAGCTAGTTTGAATGTTGTCTCCTGTATGAAGGAACTAGAAATAAGGACTGAGAGTTTGATTCCAGAATCAAGGCCGGGCGTCAGTAATGGTCCACCTTGTAGTGTGTTAAATAGACTCTGGCATCAGCTAAATTATTTCTGCAGGACTGAAGTATTTTGATCAAAATAGACAAGCCAGGCAAAGGGATTTGCAAAAGAATTGTGTTTCCCGCAGGCACGAGCCAGCAAGGAGGTCGCCTGTAGAATTCCACACTGGAGCGCCCTCTGGTGGCCGCGCTCAGAAACACTTCACTTTGTATGGCCCAATTACTCCGTGAAAGCCATAGTTTCTTACTTGTTAAGATTTTGTCTACTATTTATGCTTTAACCTAGAATGTGTTTAGTCACCTCTTATGTATTCATCTGTTTTCTGTGTTTGTTTAATTTTGAGTTATCTGTGGTACAGTGATAATTTGCGGCAGGCATTTTATGAAGTTATATAAAAATATAATATTTTAAAAATGCCTTTTAATGTTTTCTTGGACAGATTTGAAGTAGTAGGAGTAAAGAAGGAGGAGAAGGAAGGTAAGGAAGGGGGGAGGAGGGGAAGGAAGAAGAAGAGGAGAGGTTCTAGTGCTAAACCAAATCAGAATTAGCACCTGATTTTAAAACCGTCTTTCTTAGTCACACTGCGTGGACAGTGGCCTCCAACATTTTTAATGGTTCCCCATGGATTACAGGATGAAGTTGGATACTTTTGGCTGATGTACCCGGCCTTTCATGATGGACCCCTTGCCCACCTGAGTCCAGAGTCGATCCCACAGCTGCCCACCTTGAATTTTATGCTCCAGAAATACAAATGATTAGAATTCTCTGCATAAGGCGATGTCTCTTGTGGCTGTGGCTGTGTATTCCGTGGGCTCCCTCCATCTAGAACGTGTGCCCTTACCCTCCTTTCAGCTCATGTTCATGCTTCGTCTCAGCCTACATCACTCCCTCTGTGAAGAGGAGCCTGGATTTCACTGGGGAGGCCAGAACCCTGCTCAGTTCCCATAGGCTTTGTATTGAGGTCTTACATGGTAGTGGGCATTCTCTTTCTCCTCCCTAGACCTGTGTTCTGCATTCTCTTTCTCCTCCCTAGACCTGTGTTCTGCGAGCAGAAGCCGTGACGCTTCATCTTTCTAGTCCAGCTTAGCACAGTACGTGGCACAGGAGCCTAATGCGTATGTGTGAAGTGCATTATTCCCAGTTCCTGAAATGCCCAACTGATGAGAAGCAAACACAAGTTAAAATCTTTTCCAGGTGGTGCTGAAATGTTTAACTCTACTAAAAAGTGACTGTTTATTATGGCTTTTGCCTTTTAAATCAAACACACCTTAGTCTTTGTTCTAAAACAACAACAACAAAAGAAAAGTCACTATTGGGGCAGCCGGGTGACTCAGTTGGTTAAATGCCCTTCTCTTGATTTCGGCTCAGGCCGTGATCTCAGGGTTGTGAGGTTGAGCCTAGTGTCGTGTGGAGCCTGCTTAAGACTCTCTCTCTTCCTCCCCCCTCTGCCCTGCACCCCCAGCTCATGCTCTCTCTCTCTCTCAAAAGAAAGAAAGAAGGAAAGAAAGAAAAAAGAAATCACTATTGACATCACAGAAGGAAGTAGATGTCAAGCCCATGTGACTTTTTGGACCCTGGGAACATCTGACTAATATAATATGTAAAATGACATATTAAAAACAAAATTCATCTAGGGGCTCGATTTTATATTATGCCTTGAGGGAAGTGCTATCTCAAGAAAAACTTGCATTTGTTGCCTTGTTAAGAGTCCTCCCGCCTCTCTGCGTGCCTCAGCATGTGGAGGATGGACTCAGACATAGGTGATGTCTCCCACTTATGGAGTGTGGTGACAGCTCCCGTGTCACGCTCACTCACCCAATGCCGGGCCCTTTACACGCAGCATCCTCATCTAGCCACAGCACCAGGAGTGTGACGTGGAGACCGTGATGACATCTGTCTGCAGATGGAACTGTGGCCCAGGTTACATGGCACGTCAGGTTTGTTCAAATAGAAGAAGGTTGAGTGGAGACTGGCCGCTCTTGAGGGCAGTGGTTTTGTTTCCCAAGAGATCTCGGGAGATGTCTGGAAATATTGGTGGTTGTCACAGCTGAGGGAGGGGGTGTTACTGTTATCTAGTGGTGGAGGCCAAGGAAGCTACTGGACATCTCGAGAAGACTCAGGGTAGTCACCACAACAAAGAATTATCCAGCCTAATGAATCAACGGTGCCCGAGTTATAAAGCCTGTTTTATGGGACTGAGCCACATAGAAACACGGCAGTGGAACTGATAGGGTAACCGGCCTTGACCTTTGCCATTTTTCTTCTGTTGTCTTTCTTCCAGGGTCATGTATTCTCATGACTTTGGCTACTGTCTCTACAGAGGTGACTTCCAAAAATCAAATTTAGGTGATTTCTACATAAACTCCTGACCTCTCCCTCGAGTTCCAGCTTCTTATTTTCAACTCTCAGGAGGCCATTTTTTATTTGAGTGATTTTCTCAACAGTTCCAACCTGGAATCTATGAATTCCAAAGTACCTGTCATTGCTGATTTCTCCCTTTGTGGCTTCATCCTTTAAGTCACAGGGAATGCTTTCTTCTCCCTGGCCAGGCTTGCAGCTTGGATTCTTTTCCACTTCTCTTTTGCACCATTTTCCCCACGTCCCCCACTGCCACATCCTCTCTGATTGGTAACTGAATGCAGACGACCTTCTTCTAAGCCGGTTTTCACAATTTATTCCTGTTTCCCTCCTTGTAACCCTGACCTAGTCTGACTGTGTGATCCAGGTAAAATGTAATTGTTTTGAAACTTAATCATTCGCAAAATGATAAAAATGGTATAACATGCCACTCTTCTACAAAGCATATTAATAGGTTTCCGCTTTGAAAGATAATCCATAATCTCTAAATAAAGTTTATAGAACGTACATTAAAATAATGAAACTGAAGTGGATAGAGTTTATGTGAGTACTATCTTCAAAATCAGTATGTTAGGGGATTTCCATAATTGTTATTTAAGCCAACACAAACTAATTAATAAAACATGCAAGATTAGGAGTGGAAAATTGTAAGTTTTAAGGGCAATGGGAAAAATGGAAGAATTTATGTTTTAGAAGGGGAATAGTTAGAGAAAATTGAGAACAGTTGTATTTAACATCATCGATGAGAACTGAGCCATAAAAATCAGAGCATTGGTCACTAATTCGACTGATTTTTTTTTAGACTTGATCTTAGCACAGTTCTCATTGCTTTTGGAAGATAAAACGTCTCTGACAGTAACCGAGGAGCAGGGATCTCTCTGTTACACTGTATAATTACAACCTACCAAGTTCAGAGTCAGGAAGGCTGTCTGTGTTCTGGCCCCAGTCACCACTGCCATTTTTATTCCCCAGCATTTCTCCTCACACTGGGTCCTGCATGCTAACGAGATTGGATGCCAGCTCTTTCTCCCTGTTTTCCCATCTGCGCTGCCTCTCTGATTACTTCTCCCCAGAATGCCCTTCCCGGTAGATTTCCCTAGGTCTACACTCCTTCCTGACCCAAGTCACTGATCACCTACACCACCAACTATCTTTCCTGAGCACTAGAAATAATCAAACCTTCTTTGAACGCCCTTGCTCATTACTATTATTAATAATAATAGTAATTATTGTTATTATTAAATAGTAATCACTATTAATAATTAATAGTGATTATTATTATTATTTTGTGGTGGTGGTGGTGCTTATTTTTCTGTTACGCCCAATCAGTATGAATGGGCTTTATGTAACTTCTCTACCCAACAGTATTCCTTGAGGGAAAGCATTTTCTCCCTTACATCTTCATTCTCCTGACCCCATGCGAACCTATTGCTTTAACCATTGAAATGGCTTGAGTTAAACTTGCCTCAATGACTAGACTCAGAAACCTGAGTCTAGCTTCAGAACCCACTCATTCATATTCTTTGCCCCCCTCCTCTTCTTCTCTTTGCATTTTGACTTCTTTCTTTCAGAGCTGATGCCCCACAGGACTGGGGCCACGACCTTGGCCAATACAGGCTTACATACTTAAAGCCATATGGCCAGACAGAGAAGGAAAGTTTTTCCTGCAAATCTCCTTAGAAAAATAGGGGAGGGGTTTGGATGGTCATGGCTTGGGGCACGTGTTCATCCCTGGCATGGTAATTGTGGCCAACATGATAGGGTACAATGATTGGCCTGAGTCACAAGCCCTCTTCACAGTTAGGGAGTCATGTAGGGAAGTAGGGAGAGTAGTGCTGAGCAAACAAAGCCAGTATCCCCTAAAAGTAGAAGGAAGAGGCTGTGCGTAGTCTCAACACATAAAGACAGGCAGTGATAATGGTTTGGCATTTTCTTTTTTTTTTTAGAGACACAGCTTTTTTTTTTTTTAATATTTTATTTATTTATTTGAGAGAGAGACAGTGAGAGAGAGCATGAGCGAGGAGAAGGTCAGAGGGAGAAGCAGACTCCCCGTGGAGCTGGGAGCCCAATGTAGGACTCTATCCCGGGACTCCTGGATCATGACCTGAGCTAAAGGCAGTTGCTTAACCAACTGAGCCACCCAGGCACCCTAGTTTGGCATTTTCTTTAAGTCTTTTTCCAATTTATGTTTGAAATTGGACCATATTTGTGATTCTGGATCTTGTTTGATTATCACTGTAAGATCAACATTGTTCCCTAGTCTTGTAAACTCTTCGTAAGCATATGGGGTGCTTTGGGAGAGCATTTTCTGAACATGCCGGACAACACATTTGACCCAGGAACACCTTTGACTTCAGGTCACATGACTGCCTTTTTACCTCCACTGCACTACATAGTTCTTAAGCGGATCACACAGAGATGTAAGGAAAAACTAGTGTGTGAACTTTGAACTGTGTGCTCTTAGCCAATATTTTCCTAGGCTGTATTTTCTCTAGTAGATGTTGTACACATGCTTTCCAACTTGTGTGCATGGCTCCCCTCCCATATAGACTTCAACATGTTGCTACTTAGGGAATGCTTTCCAGTGAGTATATTCAGGATGAAAAGCATCAGTGATACATCTTAAGAACTTCAGCCATGCCTACTTAATAGAAAGTGCATATTTTGGTAAGAAGTAACCTAATACACACAGCTGTGAACTTTTCTGTGTTAGCACCCTCTGTGGCTTAACACCCTCACTAGTAATGTTTCTGGCTAAACCCAGGGCTGCCCTTCTATCACTTCCATGATAGAACCAAAGAGTCTTGGAAGAGGCACGTGAATTTACTAGCCCAAACTTCATCTTTGCTGGAGGCCCTTTTACAAAAACCCGTAACCCTTAGTGATGTTTCCTTAGTTTAAATAGTGAGCTTCTTCCATGGTTAGCTCTGATTTCTGGATTGCTGGTACTCCTTCCCCCATCAAACTTTGCCAGAATCTACTGTTACCCGCTGTTCTTATACTTTTTTTTTTTAGAATTATGTGAAAATCTTTGCATATTTTTATATCTCCTCACCTATGTGCTTATCCCTTCTTTATCTATGAAAAAAACCCTCTTCCAGCACCTGAGGAAAACTATCATATCTTTCTCTTCCCCTTCTTTCTTCATGTTGCTAAGCACACGCATGTCTTTTAGTCATTCCTGGTGACAGAATGTTCCTACTCCTGGCCATTCCTTTTTCATTTTTTTGTATGTTTACCTTTTTTTTTTTTTTTAATGATATCATCTAAATACTATCTCATGTAACTATTCCTGCCACAGGAGAGAGTCTCCTGGAGCTTTTCTTGCCGTGAGGAATACTTTTACTTCCGTTGTGAATATGGCAGAAAAGTCGCAGTGACCAGAGTTCAACCATGTGGAATCCAACTATGGCTCCACCCCATCTGGCGGTGTGGCTTCGGGCAAGCCCATACTCTCTGCACACCCGTTTTCTCTTCTGTTGAGTGCAGATCTCAGTGGTAGCTACAAGTTGGGCTGGGGAGAGGATTGCCTCCTGGACCAACAGTGAGTCCTCCATTGTGACTGTTTCCTGCTATTATCATCCCTATGATGGCATGATTGGAACAACCAAATCAGGACTGTTTGTTGTTACATCTGAGCCTTTAAGCCTGCAGCTTTCCCAGCCCAGAGCATTCTTCCCCAGGATAGTCATAGGGCTGGGTCCCCCTCAGCTTCTAGCAGCTCAAATATCATTCCTCAGAGAAGTCCTACTGACTGCTGTTTCAGTCGTCTACCTCTGCCCTGGCCCCCCTCTGTCTGGGGGCTCTCCTTCATCTTCTTCACTGATTCTGTCACTAGGCGATGTTGGCTTCTCCAACAATCTTCCTGATGATTAGCTCTCTTTCTGTCCAAAGGATTACAAGAGACACAAGGCCAGGGATCTTCTCTGTCTCATTTATTGAAGTTAATAACATCTGGAATCAGGTCTGGCACATAGTAAGTGCACAACAGACTTTGTTGAACAAAAGCTTTGGGTCCATGAAAACTTCCAGACATTTTCAAATGATTTTTAATTTTTTTTAACCAAGACAGACCTCCTCTATTTCATATCAATATAATGGGTATTTACAACCTAAATCCCAAACATGTATTGATCTTTATTAAATTTGACTTCTCGCTTTCCATCCAGAGTTCCAATATTACCATATTATTTTGAGTTTGATGCTGGACTTCACAGTTACTGTGATCATTTTATGGTAATGATAACATCATGCATATAGTGAATGCTCACTATATGTGAGGCATCCATGAATATTTACAGACGGTCTCATTTAATAATGGAAACAACCCTGTGATGTAAAAACCACTTTATTCCCATTTTAAAAATGAGAAAGGTGGGGCACAAGGGTGGTTGGTGACCAATTAAAGTCACACGGTTAGTAAGTTGTAGAGTTGGGATTCGAACTCAGGCAGTCTGACTTCATATCCTACATAATTCACCAATGTTATAAACAGTCTTCTTCTGAGCTTTGTATCTTTTGTGCATTTGAATATGTATTTCATTTACCTCTATATTCAAGTTACGATAAATGCCCAAACCAACATAAGCCTTTGGGACACTGCAGAACCTTTTATCCTGCTCAGTACTGAGCCAGCAGTCAATAGAGTTTGGTCATATTGTCATGTTTTTAGCCAGGTCAGAGTCCCTGAGGCTGAACACCTGGTAAAGTTGCTGTGGGAAAGTTGTGAATGCTTAATAAAATTTAGGACATATTACATGGCGCTTCTATGAAGCAGTAACTAATACTTCTAGAAGAAACATGGTTTTGCCAAACCTCTCTTGCCATGTTTAGAAAGCACATTATTTTCTGTATGTTCACATTTCATTGTATTTCCCAGAGGATTTGAAACAACTTGCCATACAGTATCATATACTAAGATAACATCATGATGTAAGTAAGAATAAAAAGTCAGGTTTAGAGAAAATAAGTGACAGTAAAACAAGGATCGCTAGGGTGGAGGGTGGTCTGAGAGAGAGATTAATATGAAGACCTTAAGGAACCACACACGATTACCTGGGTTGCACTTCAAATTTATATATATTTTCCAAGCATCATGGTAGTCAGCTTCTACAATGGGGACATGATTAGTTCTTATTACCTGGGAGGAAAATCCAGACTGGTTATTCAAGCAAAACACAATTTTCCTATTACATAGCTTGATGATGTATTTCTACATGAGTGTTTTTGTAAGATGCATTCAGCACGAGGATGGCAGTTTCTTCCATGGCACATCTACCATGAGCTACACGGTTTCACCTGACTGCTTCTTGTGTTGTCCCTTGTTAAAGCCAAGAGCATGCCTCTAAAGGTGAATCAGGAAGGGATGGGCAACCCAGATCGTATGGTCAAAGGGAAGGTAGTACCTAGAGGACTATCTATTCTTTTAATAATCTTCCATTTATATCTATCTTAGCTGAGATTTTTAATAATTTTGGGCATTAGACAACTCAAAGAATAATTCTCTGGGTTATATTTAAAGGGTTCTAAGTGGTTTACTGTTGGATCCATGTATTTTAGGAAGTGGATGAGAAGATGTAGAGGATAACAGCTTTTCCTGGAAATTAAGAACTTACACAAGTTTCATTTTTTTTAAAATTCAAAGGTTCTTTCCATACCTACATAGAAGACAGAAATTAATTTTTAGATCTCTTTTCCCTTCATTTGTTATCTCAGGAACTATTTATCGAGACCTCCTATGCCTTAGACATAGGTTGTGGCAGTGGTGAGCAAGGCAAATGTTAAGATACTACTTAAAAGTTGCAATTTTGTTACGCTCTATCGAAGAGAGGGTGGAAAATATGTACATAAAGTGGGACCATGGCTCACTGTATAACCTTTCTGGTTTGAAGGCAGCTTCCCTACATTATGGAAACTGTTGCCCCGGGGATGTCAGTCACCTTCTACTCACAGATGGTCTTTTCTATTCTTTACAAACCTCATGTTCTGCAGTATGGTGTTACTGCAATGATTTTTAATGTTTTTGTTTTGTTTCGTTTTTGTGTTTGGGCCTTTTGTTTTGTTTTAGCAGCAGGAATCTTTTGTTTAAAAAAATGAAACTTAGGGGCGCCTGGGTGGCTCAATGGGTTAAAGCCTCTGCCTTCTGCTCAGGTCATGATCTCAGGGTCCTGGGATCGAGCCGCGCATCGAGCTCTCTGCTCAGCGGGGAGCCTACCTCCCGCTCTCTCTCTGCCTGCCTCTCTGCCTACTTGTGATCTCTGTCTGTCAAGTAAATAAATAAAATCTTAAAAAAATTTTAAAAAATGAAACTTAGAGGGAGTCCATATATAGAAAACAGATAAAATCCAAGTTGCTCTCTTTTAGGGTTGGGTTATGGGGGGCAGCTTGGGCTTGTTGGCTTTCTCTGCATTTGGACATCCCAAGATCACCTCTTTGTGATCCCTGTGGCACTGACTTGAAAACCAGTGTTCTGGAGGTGTCTGTACTGTCCACCATTGCTTATTTAATGGCTCTCAGCTAGTCTCATGGATAGTGCCTACACGGTCCAGTTCGTTCCCATTTCCGTGATGGACTCTGAACGCTTCTTGCATTGACCCAACCCAACCAAAGAACGCATAGGAATTCTCTTTGGATTTGTGAAACCAAAACTGGGCTTTCTTTAGTTGCTGTGGTTTCCCACCAATGATTCCTGTTCACAGTCCACTTCCTACTTGGGTTTCTTACCACCACCCTGTTCGTCAGCCCAGATGCTGCCTGCACGTGGGTTGGTGAAGGTTGGAAAGGAAGTCATTGTGTCCGTCAACTCCACAAATATATTTTGAGCTCCAAATATATGCCAGCATTGTCCAAGGAACTTAGGGATACAACCACAAACCACAACAATGACCCAAAAAACCCACATCCCTGCCCTGTCAGAGCTCACACTCCAGTGGAGGGCGGACAGTAAACAAATGCATGAGAAACCGAGAAATGGTTTGGTGACAGTCGGTGATCAGTTCTTAAGAAACAAGCAGTGAAGCAGCATAGTGCGTTTCTGGGTGAGGAGGGCGAAGGTTTATGATTTTAAAGAATGAGGTCAAAGAACACCTCACTGAGAAAGTGGCATCTGAGGAAAGTCAGGAAAGAGGTCCAAACAGGAAGTGGCGGGTGCAGCAGTGCTTAGCCAGGGGGCTTCTCTATGTGGGAAACAACAAAGGGACCAGTGTGGGTAAAGCAACATGGGTAAGAGTTGGGGTCAGAAAAGTGGCAAAAGGGCGCCTGGGTGGCTCAGTGGGTTGGGCCTCTGCCTTCAGCTCAGGTCATGATCTCAGGGTCCTGGGATCAAGCCCCACGTTGGGCTCTCTGCTCGGCAGGGAGCCTGCTTCCCCTCCTCTCTCTCTGCCTGCCTCTCTGCCTACTTGTGATCTTTGTCTGTCAAATAAATAAATAAATAAATCTTTAAAAAAAGTGGCAAAAGCCAGATCATGGGTGGCCTTGTCAGCTGTTGTTGGGACATGATCGGTTTCTACTCTGAGGGAGGGCTGTGTAGAAGTAACATCAGCTGACACTGATTGGTAAATGGATCAGCTGGTCTTCTATGTGGAAAATGGAATGAAGGGAGTAAGGGCAGGTGCAGGGACACCATTTGGAAGTGATGGCCACAAAATGGGGGAAAATACAGAATATGGAGGAGGATAATTTGCTCAAGTAGATTTCTTCATCTGACCCATTTAAGGAAATGATGGGAGAACTTAGCAGAGAGAATGCTAATAGAGAAGAAATAAGTCAACATCATCTGTGATAGTAAATAAGTGATGATTTAATTGACAGAAGGGGAAATGGTAGAAAGAGGTGTTTCCCAGCAGCTCAATAAATCTCTTTCTGTTGTCAGTGGGCATGAAAGTGTATGTTAAGTAATATCAGAATAAAAATAGAGGGAAAACTCACGAAAGAATTTTCAGTTTCAGAGTTTCAGATATAGAGTTCTGTATGGTTTATAAAATACTTAATATGTTTACAACCATGCATATGACTAAGCCACCTCTTTCTCCCTCTTTCCCAGAACCTTACTAAAAGAACATGAGTTTAAAAGAGTTGGATGATACTCATTTTTCTGTTTAATATCATTTATGGGATGCCCATCATATTATGAGAAATATTCTAGATATATTCTGGAGATATAAATGTGGGTGAATCATTGTTTTCCCTGAAGAAGCCCGTAGTCTAATGGAAAATATAGAAATAAATATATAAACTATACTATAGTGTGATACACAGAAAATGTTAGCTGTCCCTGAGGGATTAGTTGAATCAGATCATTTTCCTCTATGCAGTGTCTTGAAGGGGGAGTAGGGGAGCCAACAGTTGGGATGTGGGGGGAGGGAGAGGGTTGCAGGAAGGAGAAACTTCATGTGTCAGAGTACCTTGGGGAGACATCACATGGCCTCCTCACTATTTGAAAGCAGAGATGCACAGAGTTCAGAGAGTGTCTTATCTCAGGACCCAAAGTATATCATCTAGTATAGAAAATAACTCAAACATTTTAATGACCTTTAGGATGTATCTCATAGCATTTATTGTCCAAGGCAGGACAGTTTGATAGTAAAAAGGGGTGTTGTTACTAGTTACACTTGGAACAGGTATAATTTAGGACTGTGCTGGCAAACCCGGGCATTTGGTTATCGTAATGAGAGCTGTTTTCCTGCACAGAGTTGTCACAAATATACTTACTGGTGCTGTAAACTGGATTCCTTGATTAAAACAAATATTATAAAGAAAATAAACCAAGGTAGTAGATACAGTGGAGGGGATAACTATTTTTAGATGGAAAATCAAGGAAAGTTTTTCCAAAATAAAGACTTTTGAGCTGAGTCTGGAATGACAAGGAGCCCGCCAAGGGAAGATCTGTGGTAGGAGAGCTCCAGGGAGAGGGAAGCATCAAAAGTCCCATTATGGGAGGCGGTCTGACTCTCTCTGGAATATGAAAAACCAGGTCTGAGACATAGGCAGAGGCTAGTTCATGTTTGGCCACATAGGTATGGTGAGGAATTTGGGTTTTATTCTGGGTCTGATGTATTAGTTTGCTAGAGCTCCCATAATAAGGCACCACGGAGTGGCTGGGTTAAGCACTCGAATTGTATTTTTTCCAAGTTCTGGAGACTGAATGTCTGAGGTCAAGGTGTCAGCAGGGTTGATTTCTTCTGAGGGCTATGAGGGAAGAATCTGTTCCAAGTGTCTGTCCTCGGCTTGCCCATGATTGTCTTCTCCCTGTTTCTTCCCAGTGTCTCTCCCCTCTCTGTATCTGTGTCCAGATTTTCTCTTTGTGTAAGGACATCTATCATATTGGATTGAGGCCCACTCTAGTGACCTAATTTTAACTTAGTTACCTCATTAAAGACCCTGTCTCCAAATACGGTCACATTCTGAGGTATTGAGAGTTAGTACGTCAAGATACGAGTTTTTGGAGGGACATAATTCAGCCCTTAGTACCTCAGGAAGTTTTGAAAGAACTGTAGGGATGTTTGATTAACTGAACAAGAGGTACTTAAACTCAAATTTAAAGGGAAGAGGTAGAAAAACTGTTATATCTGGTTGGTATGGAGGTCATGTGTAAAGTAGAAAGAAGCTTTATATGGAGGAGTATAAAAAGTCTCATACAGAGGGTTATAGTAACAGTTCTCAAGGGAAGCCACCAAATAGCCACTCATGTCTCAAGTATCAAGATATCAAAACAGTCTGTGCATAACAAGCAAGCAATCTTAAAATGCGCCCCCCCCCCAAAAAAAAAGGTTATGTAAGAGCTTCTGGAAGCACCAGTATCTGGAGTGGTAGGTTGTAGGAATGACCAAAGATGACTGTGCTTTGTTCATGAGAGAGAGATAAAACAGAAGGAATTATGCCAACTATACTTTAATTTAAAACACATACACAAGAAATGAGGAGTTATCTACAAAGGCACATGAGGAAAGTTATTTGCTTTTCCCAAATCCAGGTGTCTAGAGTGTCAGAGCACGAAATTGAGAGCATCAGTCCCACTTGGTGGCATGATCTGTATGAGATATTTTCCTTTTGTCCATTACTGTAGTACAGAGTTGGTCCAGGATCAATGTTTAAAATTAATGACTGCCTTAAAGTATCTGAATATTTCCTGGATATATGAACATTTGCTAGTTTTAATCTATCCAAAGAATCTTGAAAGCTAAATTCTAGTCATCCCATGACAAAGTGAGTGATAAGGCAAACAATTGGCTATTCTGGGGAAAAAAAAATTCGGGTAGATGTGAGTATGGGTTGGTCTTCCGAGCACAACAGAGACCTTTGACAAAAGTAACCATGACATCTTGGGGTTTAATAAAGGAAACACTGACATATATGCTTTGAACTTCAGAGTGCCTGAGATAAGTTTAGGGGAAAGAAAGAGTATTATAACTAAAGATGACAGAATGGACCATTGAGCATACAAATGCCATAAAATAGTTCATCCTCTCAGAGTTGAGCTGATTCATACTCCTTCTCTGGATTCCAGTTTCTTTTTTTTAATATTCATTTATTTATTTTATATATATATTTACATATATATATATATAGAGAGAGAGAGAGAGAGAGTGTTTGTGTCTTGGGGGGAGGGGCAGAGAGCGTCTTAAGCAGACTCTGCACTGAGCATGAACCCAACATGGGTCTCGATCCCAGGACCCTGAGATCGCAACCTACACTGAAACCAAGAGTTTGATGCTCAGCGGAATGTGCCACTCAGGTGCCCCTTGATTCCAGTTTCTACTCAGAAGCTCAACTTGTACTTCTATATGCCCTTTCGAACCTGATGTTTTGGGTTTCCCCTTCAGTATGCAAGACTCCTTCACCAGAAACACATCTTCACTTTTCCTTTGCTCAGGGTCCTGCCTTCTATGCCATCCCTAGACCATTCTATGTTTGGCCTTTGTGTCCAGGAGTCTTAGGTCCCATAGAGTTAAAGACTCCCTACTTTCCTGCAACTGGAATCTAAATAAACCAGAAGGAACCATTCTAGAATCTGACCTCCAACAACATGGTGGTGAGTAACGTCACTGAGAAAGATGATATGATTGGAAAACTCATTGTGCAAAAGGACCCTAGAGAGAGGAAGGAAGGATGGATGGATGATTAGTAGACAAAAAACAAAGAAGAGAACATGACAGATCAGCTCATACCAGAAATGCTAAAATTCTAAATGAGTAGAGTTTTGGAAAGATTCCAAAGGGAATTAAAAAAAACTACTTAAACATAGATTTTGAGCATAAAGAAAAATGAATATTAAATAATTTGGAAAAGATGGTGTGATGTTAATAGATGATGTAAGAGGAAGGGGATTTATCCAACTATAATTTTATTTTGAACTCTCCAGTTAAAAAAAAAGAATGGTCTTACCAACAAAGATCAAAAAGTTGCAAATAAGGGGAACCTGGGTGACTCATTCTGTTAAGCTTCTGACTTCCGCTCAGATCAGAGGATCTCAGGGTCCTGGGATCAAGCCCCATGTTGAGTTCTGCACTCAATGGGGGTCTGCTTGTCCCTCTGCCCCTCCCCCACTCATGCTTGCATGTGTGTGCTCTCTCTGTTTCTCAAATAAATAAATTATCACAAAATTGATCTTAAAAAATTTGTAAACAAGATGTCCTGGAGTAGGAGGCTTTGAGATAAAATCTGTGTGGTGGTGGGAGGGAGAATAGAGGTCAAGAGCCAGTAGTATGAATTAATGCCATGAAGGCAAAATGAGGAGATTAGTTTTGAGGAAGAATTAGATGTATGTGAAGGAATCATGAGAATCGATGTGGAAGCTGGGTTGGGAGTATGCCCTCTTCTTGTCTTTGAAGCAATTCTTAACGGATGTTCTCACTTGGTGCAAGAGGCAGCTCTCGATGGAACCTCCGCCTCTGTGCTTCTTTCAAGTCTTGGGGACACATTCAGTTCTTAGACCATTTGCAGAGGCTAAGTGCTTAACTGGCCCAGCCCCAGTCCAGTGACGGAAACGAGTCTTCCCAGCTCTGGCAGTCACCAGCACCCACTGCTTCGTAGTGTCCAGGGCTGTCTCCCAGATACTGATCAGCAAAGATTTTGGGCAATTTGAGTTTTACAGGAAGAAAAGATTAGCGTAAACATTGGGAACATGAATACACAAAATTTCTATCAAGGGAAAGCACACAATTCCAAATATAGTTCGACAGACTTTTATAAATTAAAAAAAGAATATAATCTTTCTTAGCATCTGTTATGTGAGAGATGCTTGTTTTACATCAAATAGAACAGACCAACTACTAGTTTTCTGCTATTGGAACATTCTCCATTTAAAATCTTTGGCCTAGGGGCACCTGGGCGGCTCAGTGGGTTAAAGCCGCTGCCTTTGGCTCTGGTCATGATCCCAGGGTCCTGGGATCGAGCCCCGCATCGGGCTCTCTGCTCGGCAGGGAGCCTGCTTCCCTTCCTCTCTCTCTCTGCCTGCCTCTCTGCCTGCTTCTGATCTTTGTCAAATAAATTAAATCTTTAAAAAAAAAAATAAAATCTTTGGCCTATGGGGGATTTAAATATATGGCCTCTAAATTTCCATCCAGTGCTAATATCCATGATTCTGTGTATTACTGGTAGTTAGCCGATTTCCTGGACTCAGAGTTACTTTTTTTTCAATGTGTAACAACACAGACATTTTGGAATATAATTGTTGAAATATGGCAGCAACACACTGTTATCTTTTAGATCATATATCCGTTTACCTTAATATTGGAAATTACTTTCAATATTTGTTTCCCAAAGAAGGAGATGAGTTGGTATTGTCAGATTAGATGAGTGGAGAAAAGTGGAATTCTTAGTAAAAAAAAAAAAAAAAAGATGTTTTAGAATATCAGATGGGCTTTTAAACTGAGGTGGGAGAAAACAATCCCTGTGGATTTTGTTCGTTTTTTTAGTGCTTTAGAGTTTATTGCTTCTACATCTCATTTGATTTTCATATGGGTTATTTCTAATGTTTCATAGGTGAGCAAACAGATGGTAGAGACGTGACCTGTTCAAGGTTACATATGTGGATACATGTTGAACGTTTATGTGGAGAAGAAAATATAACTTATTTGACCTTATCAGTATACTGCTCATTAACGGCTCTTTAAAAATCTACCTTTGTTATCAACAGATGTATATTGCGTAAGTTCCATTTAGAGCTTTCCAAATTAACTCTATTAATAATAACTCTAATAATAATAATAACAGTTAATTTTGTTAAGCACTCATTACGTATTAGTCACAATATACTAAGCATTCCATATTTATCATCTAATTTCCTCAATTTGAATGCGTGCCTTTCTCTGAAAATAGCAATGTACAGTTATAATCGCTTACAGCATGTCTTTCTACACTGAAGTGATAAAATATGGAAGTAGAGATTTTCTGTATCAGTTAGGATAGACTAGGGTTTTCTGTGATAATAAACACCCAGCAAGTAAGTCTTAAGGCTTAAAATAGCAAATGTATTTCTCACTCATATTACATGTCTATCTCTGGTATACTGGGAGCTGTGTTCCACATTATTCTCACTTAGGGGTCCAGGCTGATCATGCTGTCACCATCTAGTACATGGCTGGTCACTGGGATAGAGGGACAGGGTGTGGATCATACATTGGTCTCCAGTGCTTCTACATAGAAGTGATGCTAGCTACTTTGACCAAAGCAGGTCACACCTACACTAGGCATCAAGGAAGTGGTGAGTGCAGTCTAACCTATGTCCGTATGTACTGGAAACATTTGATTGCAGGCACTAATGCCTGTCACAGTAGAGCACCATTCGATCTAGACAGATAGTACTTGTCATTTCTAGGACTACCCTCTTTAGAAGAAATAGGCATCTACCTTCCCCTTCTTTAGAATCTTCGTTCATTCAGCAACTCTGCATTGAGTGCCCACTCTACAAGGAAAAAAATAAGTAGGATCTTGCTCAGTTATTTGGAACCTGAAATTTCAATCTCCATTCTCCAAGGCCACAGATTTGATTTTACTTATTCAGTGAGCCCTTTGTTCAACAAATACGTATTGAACACTGATTTTTTTTTTTTCCCTGACAACAACCAGTTCTTCAACGCTCCGCCACCAACTGGAGTACATTCTTTTCAGTTCTGACATTTCCTGGAGTTAGCACAGACCCCACAGTTCAAAGGCTCAGCCCCACAAGCCAGCCCCTTCGTTCAGATACCAGCTGCAGATAGGATGCCAAGGCTGCCTGTCATTCTCCCTGATGAGCTTAATTTGGAGATTCCCAATGACTCCCTCCTTGGGTTCAATAATTAGCTAGGATAACCCAAAGAACTCAAGCAAGCACTTCATACTTAAGATTTCTTGTTTATTTTACAGGATTCAACTCAGGAACACCCAAATAGAAGAGATGTTGGGGGTGGGGTGCAAGGCGTAGGGAGAGGGAGGGCACATAGTCTCTATCCCTTCCCCTATTTTTTTAAATTTTTTTTATTTTTTTAAAAGATTTTATTTATTTATTTGACAGACAGATCACAAGTAGGCAGAGAAGCAGGCAGAGAGATAGAGGGAAGCAGGCTCCCCGCCGAGCAGAGACCCCGATGCGAGACTCGATCCCAGGACCCTGAGATCATGACCCGAGCCGAAGGCAGCGGCTTAACCCACTGAGCCACCCAGGCGTCCCTCCATCCCCTCCCCTAGTGTGTCATTTTCCCAGCACAGTGATGTGTTCATACTCTGTCTAGAATTCAGGGGTCATATCAAGGCTTTGTTTTGTTGGCATGATTGATTCAGTTATTGGCCATGGGTGATTGAACTCCATTTCCAGCCCCTCTCCCCAACCTGGAGTTTGGGCATGAGAGTGAAAGTCCTAACCCTTTCATGGAATGCTTATTCTGGCCCAGCCCCTATCCCCTCACCTGGAAGCTCTCTAGGGCCCTCCTCTCACATGGGCCATCTCATCAGCATACAAAATTGGAGGATTAGGTGTTCTGTGCCAGGAAGCTGGGAGAATGACCACATATATATATTTTTTATTACACCACACCCACATGCCAAGCTTAGCACAAGGCAGTGAGGACACAGTGATGAATGCAGCATCACTCCCTGGTCATGTGGAACCTCTAGTTAGGCAAACTCGCTGAAGGGCACGTCAACCTAGACAAGTTAGCCAAAGCTCAAACAGATAAATCAAACAGAGCCTCTAACCTCATATGCATTTATCTCCCTACATGGATAGCATCTAGGAGTAAACAGGGAGCAGGAACGAGGTGTTAGGTGTGGGATGGAGACAAATCAGAGAAGCTGGTGCTGCACTTCTCTTCACCTGAGTCATTTTAATCTCAGATCTTTGACATGGTCTAAGGTTGGCATTTTTTCAGGGTGCTGGATGGAGGGGCCAGGAGAGTTTACCCAAATAAAGACAAGATTTTCTGCCCAATCGCAGGGTGCCATCTAGACAATACAGTTCAGGGAGAATAATACATACAATTTCACACATGGTTTAATGGTGCATGCATTGGTAAATTCCTAAGCAAACGTATAACTTAATGAATTATTAAATGGAAATTAGTTATACATAGAAACATTTGTTGCTTTCTTTGAATTTAGAATTTAGGAGATCGGCAGTATGACTTCTTAGGAAATCTTACCACTTCCTTTAAGAAATGATCAAAAGAAAAAAAAATCCCTCAACAGACATATTTGTCAGCAATGCTCACCTTTACTTACTTTTGTTCTGGTTCCTCTCATCTCTCTGACTTTCCCTCATCTCTAAATACGAAGTTATTTAGTTCTGCTATGGTTGTAACCCAGTGGTTTTACTGACTTGACCTATTAGCCAATATCTTTTTCCATGTGACCACAGCATGTAAGAACATTGAGGTTTGCTTTTCAGCCAATAAAGGAGAGCTCATCTAGAATATTTTATAGCCCTATGTGGATGTTTTGTACCATTTATAAAAACATGAACAGTCATGATGAGGTTGGGTCCATTTGGATCAAACTTGTGAGCAAAGCAGTGCTCCCACCTATGGCTCAGACATGTTCAGCTGTCCAGAATGTTATTAGGTATAGAATATATTTATCTCAAAATCTTACTTTGCCAACTTTTAGAATTATTGTTATAGCTTTTAAGATGTTATCTCTGTTCTTGAGGCTAAGGTCAGAAAACAAAATTGGGTGTCAGAGTAAGTTCATGCTGTCTAAGTGCCTTCACCCAAGTTAGCTACAGCTGGTGGATGGACGGCTCTTTGAATAGGTTATATTAACATTCAGCTGTTGTATGATAATGTCAATGATAACATTCCTTCCTGCTTTTCCATAAATGGGAGTTTTGCAGACATTGTCTCAGTCCCCGTCTTCCCCGTGGGTTCTAGGTGGCACTCTCATCTGGTGGACAGCGAAAGGGGAGAAGCTCTTTGAGTTGCAGATGGTGACAGAAAAGTGAGGCGATTGTTGAATTAGAGATAAGACAGATTGAGCTGTCTTTTGAAGGTGTGACTGTGTAGTTTTTAAAAGTTTCACAGACTGGGGGCACCTGGGTGGCTCAGTGGGTTAAACCTCTGCCTTCAGCTCAGGTCATGATCTCAGGGTCCTGGGATTGAACCCCACATCGGGCTCTCTGCTCAGCAGGGAGCCTGCTTCCCTTCTCTCTCTGCCTACTTGTGATCTCTGTCTGTTAAATAAATAAAAAAATCTTTAAAAAAAGTTGCACAGGCTGAATGTGTAGGTTTTTAGCTATTAGAATGAGAGCTTACATCTATCTACTTCACTCTACAGAGAGCTAGATTCAGTGAAAATTGTGCAAAAAATATGAGATTATTGTCTTGTAATGAATTTGTTAAAAATTCTCAGTTCTTTGAAGAATACATATGCCATCATTCTTTCTTCTTTCTAGTTTTCTCTTTTAACCATACTGTGTCAGATACCCATTTCTACTGCCTTAGCTAATCTTGAACAAATTCTGTAATTTTCATTTATTAAAACGTAGTCCAGTGCAGTTTAAAGCTTTCATCTTTTATCTGATTTAAAGTACCCCCCACCCATTCCCACAGACTATACTTTTGACTTACAGGAGATTTGACTTTGAAGCCAAGCTTCTTGGTGTTTGGCATGCTTGAAAGCAGGGACGAGGTCTCGGTGGGGATCCGGGGCACAGGATCCTTTTAGGTTTCACACTGCTAGTGGAAGGCACCTAACTAAGTCTTACTCTCTCTTATTCCCTGCTTAAGTCTGTTCCATTCACTGCTGATATGCTGTTTTTGGTCACAGGGTATATGCTTTTCCAGGGCACAGGGACCACATTTGTCTTGGCCCCTCTCCTCTGAAGACCCTCAGGTGACCCTAAGTCCTGCTGCCAGCCTCTCGGCACCTTCTTATGGTCAGGCACACCTGCTTGCTTGACCTAATGACTGCCAATGGCAATTTCCTCTTCCCTTCCCCTCTGCCTTTGTTGTGATAGAACCCCAGGAACTACAGAGTGTGTCTCTGGGATTCCAGAGTCTGAGGAATTGAGATGGGATTGTCTTATCCTTCAGTCCTCAGGCAGGATCTCTGTTAGCCCTCCTGGCACAACTGTGATGGCTGACCCGAAACTTCCTAAGTTTCTACAACAGACATAAGTACCAGTCATTATGTTTACATATCCCTCCATATTTTAGGGACAAATGTCAGGCTCTTTTAAGAGGTCTCTTATCATGACTCCTTTGGGGATAGCAGTGGGGTGAGCCTGCAGGTTCACTAGGCTAGTAGTGATCATTTATAGCTGGGGCGTGGGTTGAAGATGCTCGTCCATAAGTGACTGCAAGCAAAGGTTACCACTGCTTCTTACTGAAGCCTGGTGTTCATTGGTGAAGGGAGGAGGAGAAATCTTTCCATCAAGTCTGCATTTCTCATAACAAATCCAGTTCCCTTCCATTTTTCTCTAGACTTGTGGTTGGGGGGAAATTCTGTCGCCTCCTAGTAAGCCCTGCCTGTGGGGAGGTGTCTTTCTTCAATTCATGGCAGTTTATTTGTGGTTCTGTGTGGATCTTGGGCACAATTCTCAGATATTATGGAAGTTCTCACTTACTCTGCTAAATGCATTTATGTTGTACATCTCTCACTATTCCACAACCAGCTACAGAGAGAATGCGAGAGAAGTAACACATTTTTGTATTTCCTGTCCTTGAGGTTGAATATGATGGTCTGTTTTCTGAAGAGCTGTTTTTAAGGTTGAGTCTGTTAGATCCACTAAAGTTATCAGCATCGACATGTGAGGGAATGCTGGCAAATTATGTTCTGATCTACTTTCAAGGCCTGCAGATGATTTCAGTTGCTTCACATTTTAGTGGCATCCCACAAAGTCTAACATTTCACCTAGGGAGGAAGGCTTTGATGTGTTGTTTGTATACAGTGAACATAGGTGGTATTCTCTAGTCGGTATTTCTGCCGCCAAAAGAGAGGAGGGAATTGAGGAATTAGAGAAATGCCAAGAGGTGAGGGAACGTCCAAGGTCTTTGGTGGGGTTCTTGCGTTGCCATGTTTCCCAATGCCAACTTACCTGATTTGCGAATGCATTGGAGAGTAGCTCCTGTTAATTGAGAATTTACTGGACACCAGGTACTGTGCTGAGGGTTTTATAAGCACCGTGCTCGATGCAGCCCCACACGGGTGTTACTGTTAGAGTAGAAACACTGCTGTAACCTTCCTGCTGGTGGACAGTGATTCGTTAATCACTTCCTCTTGGCTTTTCTTCTTTAACTCAATGGTAATCTATCTTATTGCTCCATATTTCTGCAAGGTTACTCTCAGATATATTTTCAAGTGCTGTATTAAAATCTTTAATGCATGTTGGTGTGGTGCTAACAATTATTATGTGCTGAATATGTGCCAGTTTTTGTGCTCAGTAGCTTACATGTGAATCTTGCACAACCTCCGGACAGTCGTATAAATGAAATATTGTCCACCCCATTTCAAAAAAATGCAGGAGAGAGGACAAAGGACATCCCCAAGCTCACACAGATAGAGGATACAAATACCAGGGCAAGCCCATCTGACTCCAAAGCCCAAGGATTTAACTCCTACTTTACCAGCTACCTTTGTGGTCTATTGTCAGAAAAGAAAGAATATTTCCAGTGAAGCCAAGCTGTGCTCAAGCCCTTACTGCTTCATTTTTTTGATGATAAGAACCCATTTCCTTAGCAGTCTGATGTTTAAAATAGTCTAAAATGTTTAGCCTATTCATTTTGTTAAATTTACAAAAAAGGGTAAAGAGGAATTGAATCATGTCATTTTATGGAATCTGAAGCTTTGAACTTAAAAAAAACTTTCAGACCGGAGAACAGACCTTAATGTAATGCCTGTAAGTAAAATCGTACTTAATCAAATTAGATGCTGGTGATACACAATCAAAAGTGATTGCCTAGGTCCTGGAAGCTTAAACTAAAGGGATTCTCAGAAATAAGGAGGTTTCTTATGAGCTGGGGAGATGATTAAAATTTTCCAGAAAGGAGACTGTTGGCAGGAAGATGTTGTCAGGTTCCAGACCAGCCGTTAAGCTAGTGAATAAAAGAAGCCTCTTACAGTTTGCTCTGTATTTTTTTTAAAGATTTTATTTATTTATTTGGCAGACAGAGATCTCAAGTAGGCAGAGAGGCAGGCAGAGAGGGAGAGAGGAGGAAGCAGGCTCCCTGCTGAGCAGAGAGCCCAATGAGGGGCTCTATCCCAGGACCCTGAGATCATGACCTGAGCTGAAGGCACTGAGCCACCCAGGCGCCCCGGTTTGCTCTGTATTAATAGGCATGCATTTTTATAATTAAATGAATCTGTAATAACTGTAGTAAAATACATAGCAGATTGTTCGCAGAGCAATGGTCAAGGCTGAAGTGTGTGTGTGTGTGTGTGTGTGTGTGTGTGTGTGTGTGTAACTTTTTATTTATATCCATCATGACTTCTGGAAAATTCTCCTGTTTTTTTCTCAATCTCTGGCAAACCGAAACTACATCCTTTATAGGTTTTCCAGCTCACACTATCTCCTGTAATGCTCTGTAATGTTCTGTAATGCTTCTGTAATGTTCTGTAATGCTTCTGGTGCCCAGTTTTCAAGGTAGAGTCCATTCACTGTGGAGAGCCAGCCTCTTTGAACGTAGCAGTTCGCTGACTTGGCAACTTGCAGACCGAGGCGCGCCTCTCTGAGTTCTTTTGTCAACTTAACTGCAGAGAAGCAGGAGCGCCCTGCTTAAAGAGCCCAAGAGCTGAGCCTGCGTACTTCCAAAGATGAACCCTCGGCAAAGCTAAATCTTTTTAATTCAAATGCAACCGTCAGCAGAGAATAAGACAGGATTTTTAAGTTCGGATTTTGGTAGATAGGTGAAATGTGTGCACAATCAGCTGACTCATTTGTGTGTAGTGACAAGCTCTGGGCTATTTCGGGATCCCTCGGGTTGTCTTTTATTATTTTTTTTAAATTTTTAAGTTTTAAACATTTTTTGAAGTTTTCCTTTAGGTTCTCGTTGACATACAGTGTAGGATTAGTTTCAGGTGTGCACAATAGTGATGCAACGTTCCCATACAACACCCAGAGCTCATCACAGCACGTGCCCTCCTCAATCCCCATCACCCCTTTCATCCATCCCCCAACCCCCTCTCGCCTCTGGTTCACCATCAGCTTGTTCTCTGTGGTTGTTTTTTTTTTTTTTTTAAGATTTTTATTTATTTATTTGACAGAGATCACAAGTAGGCAGAGAGGCAGGCAGAGAGAGAGAGAGGAGGAAGCAGGCTCCCCACTGAGCAGAGAGCCCGATGCGGGGCTCGATCCCAGGACTCTGGGATCATGACCCGAGCCGAAAACAGAGACTTTAACCCACTGAGCCACCCAGGCGCCCCTGTTCTCTGTAGTTTAAAGAATCTGTTTCTGGGTTTGCTTCTCTTTTCCCCCTTTGATCATCTGTTCTGTTTCTTAAATTCCACAAAGTTGAAATTATATGGCCTTTGTCTCTCTCTGACTGACTTCGCTTAGCATAATGCCCTCTAGGTCCATCCATGTTGTTGTAACTGGCAAAATTTCATTCTTTTTATGGCTGAATAATACTCCATTGTGTACATACACCACATCTTCTTTATCCATTCATCTATCAATGGATACTTGGGCTGCTTCCACAACATTATCTTGGATTGTCTTAAATGACGATAGATCCCAACAAACTTAAAACATCCCTGTAAGTTGCAAAAGTGTACCTAGAAATCAAGTGTTGAATTACTGATAGAGTTGAAAAGCAGGAAATATGTAAAATGAGGTCAGTTTCTATAGTGGTTTCTAGTGAGAGAGGGGCATCAAGCTCTTGAGAACGTTTATTGTGTACTTCTTGTATGCATGCTACTGTGTGAAAGAAACAAAACTCAGGTTTAGTTCTGTAGAAACTTATGTGCCCAAGAGAAATTCAAAACCCACTCATTCACAGAAAATGATTTGCACATAGGTGAAACTGGAAAACATAAAAGAATGTGAAAACTTAATAGTTAAATGCAATAGTTCAGCTCTTTTGCTTCTCTTCTGGACCATTGCTTTTTTTTTAATTTTATTTTTATTTAAACATATAATATAACCCCACCACCCTCTCCCAACTCCCTTCCCCCCACCCCCCTCAGTTTGTTTTATGACATTAAGAGTCTCTTTTGGTTTGTCTCCCTCCCGATCCCATCTTGTTTCACTTTTTCTTTTCCTACCCCCTTAACCCCCGCCTCGTTGTATCTCCACTTCCTCATATCAGGGAGATCATATGATAGTTGTCTTTCTCCAATTTACTTATTTCGCTAAGCATAATACCCTCTAGTTCCA
>ML103945.1:206374-237070 GCA_003697995.1 Taxidea taxus jeffersonii
CGATCCCATCTTGTTTCACTTTTTCTTTTCCTACCCCCTTAACCCCCGCCTCGTTGTATCTCCACTTCCTCATATCAGGGAGATCATATGATAGTTGTCTTTCTCCAATTGACTTATTTCGCTAAGCATAATACCCTCTAGTTCCATCCATGTCGTCACAAATGGTAAGATTTCATTTCTTTTGATGGCTGCATAGTATACCATTGCTTTTGTCAAGCCTTCCCTGTGCAAACACAGGCTGCCCCTTGTGAAAGGGGCATTCTGGTTATAGCCGCGGAAGGAGCTGGTACAAGCTTTTTTTTTTTTTTTTTAACATTAATTAATTAATTAATTTGATAGAGAGACAGCAAGTGAGGGAGCACAAGCAGGGGGAGTAGGAGAGAGGGAAGCAGGCTTCCCACTGAACAGGGAGCCAGATGTGGGGCTCAGTCTCAGGACCCTGAGATCATGACCTGACCTGAAGACAGTTGCTTAATGACTGAGCCACCCAGGTGCCCCAATCTTGAGCGGTGATTTTTTTTTCTTTTAAATTTTATTTATGTATTTATTTTAGAAAAAGAGAGGGAGAGAGAGCGAGCAAAGGTGAGCAGGGGGTTGGAACAGAGGAAGAGGCACGAGCAGACTCCTCACTGAGCGTGGAGCCCTGTGCGGGGCTCCATCTCATAACACTGGGACCATGACCTGAGCGGAAATCAAGAGTCTGAAGCTCAACAGGCTGAGTCAGCCAGGCGCCCCCTGAGAGGTGACCCTGCATGGCATTCAGTGTTCAGATACCTTCTTTGAAAGGGTCTGTACCAGTTAGATGGTTCACAGCTTCCATCTTGAACCTTCTGTGTCTGCTTAAGTACAATGCTGGCTGCCAGAAAAAGGCTCGGGGGGCGGGGGTCGGGGGGTGCAGTATCGAACCAGTATTCCCAGCACAGACCCCTCGTACTAGCTGTGTGGCTTTGAAGAAGTGATATGCACTCCGTAAGTGTCAGTCTCCTTATCTCTGAAAAGGGCATGACAGGTTGTTGGGAAGATCCATGGCAAAGTTAAATCATGTAAAACTCATTGCCGTGGTTTGTTTTAGCAGGGAGTGTTCAGGAAATGGTGTCATTGTCCTCATTACAGTTGTCCCAGCTTTCCTTTATCACGGAGGAAACTCAGCCTCAGAAAGGCCAGTAGTGGGGCACCCGGGTGGCTCAGTCCTGAAGCATCTGCCTTCAGCTCAGGGCATGATCCCAAGGTCAAGCTCCCTTACCCGGCAGGAGGCCTGCTTCTCCCTCTCCCACTCCCCCTGCTTTGTGTTCTCTCTCACGTTGTGTCTCTCTCTCTCAAATAAATAAAATCTTCAAAATAAATTAAAAAAAATAAAATAAATAAAATCTTAAAAAAAAAAAAAAAAAGAAAGCCAGTGGCTTTTCCGAAATCACAATCAGGAAGTAGAAAAGTGTCAGTCAGTGGGAACCGCTGCTTGTTCAAATACGTCATCATTTGTATTCATTGACAACACATTTTCCGGAGTTCTAGCTGTGCAATTACTCTGTTGGGTCCCGACCAGCGGGAAATCCCCAGGGCCTTTCCTCACGGTGCCCACATCCCACCCATGCCTTGCCACCCCCAACACTCTGTACTGGGATTACTGAGTCCTGACCATGCTCCAGGCCATTCTGTAACACAGAAAGGGTGAGACTACCTTGGGCCAACATTGTGGGGAGGAGAGCTTCTTAAGAGCCAAGATGCCCAGGTGTCTGATACCATTTGAAAGAGCAGGGACAAGTGGCAGCCGTAGCAGGCAGCAGAGCACCAGGGATAACATGTAGCTCAGAGAGCATGGACGGTGTCAGCAGACACCGCTCTCCACTGTCCCCCCACCATCCCAGAGCATGGTGTTGAGTCTGAGCTCTCATGCAGAAGCTCTGGGTCTGTGTCTTACTTTGCAGCTGATAAGTTATATGATTTTGTGTGGGTTACTTAAACTCAGTGCCCCAGTTTGCTGATCTCTAAGATCAGGATCCTGGGAGTGCTGATTTCCTAGGAACCTCACAGCCAGGACTGCTGAGCACACGGACAGTATTCGATTACTGTTAGTTAGCATTAGTGCATGTCTGGTGCTGTGTTGTCTCACTTAATCCTCTCCCTCATGCCTGGGAAATAGACATGATTAATATCTGCATGGAACAGATGAGACCCAAGCTTGCATGGCCAATATGTGCCAAAGATAAGAGTTGCTTGTTAGCCATCTTGGGTCTTCAACCAGTGTTCTAGGCCCTGTGCTGAACTGCCTTCCAAGTAACTTGAAGGGCCTGGGGTCAGAGTTTAGAAGACAAAAGTATGAGTTTAGATGATCTCTAGGTCCAAGGGATTTTGTTCAGGTGTTCAGTGTTCTAAGGTGCAGAAATCAAGTGCCCTGGTGTGTGGGTGGGTGGGGAGCAGTCGAGAGAGACTGTGGAACAGGATTAAAGACATTGGCATCCGAGGTGTAGGGTAGATGGTAGGAAGCTCATGGTTTTGAGATTCAGATAGATGCAGGATAGAATTCCAGCTCAGCTCTCATCTTAAGCTTTATCATCCGTGTGATCTGGACCACGATTGATAGGTGACATTGCTTAACCTCTTCGTGTCTCAGAATCCTAAAACCCTAAATCCTAAGGAAGAAAAAAATAAAGTGAAGGTGAAAGCATGAGAGGGAGGGAGGGAGAGAGAGAGGGAGGGAGAAATGCCAGACTTCTGTCAAAATTAGGCATCGAGAAACATTTGATAGTTAAAGTATCATGTGCAAAGCCAGGGTCAGTCTCCACCCACTGTCCCATGGATGGCAGAGGGAGATGAGCCTTCGTTTGGTGGGGAAAAGCTGTCTAGTTGGTGGGGACATCAAGAGCAGATGTGCAAAAGTAGAAATCATAGAGGAGTGTGTAGAAAATTGGAAATAGCACAGACATCTTCTAGTAGAAGTCTCATGGGTTAGTGTGTCCAGAGAAGAGGCATGAGGTGAGTTGGAAAGGAAGCTGGTTTTCATATACAGATTGTTCTTCTGAAACAGTTATTGGCTATAGGTAATCTATAGGCAACCCACTGACGTTCTCTGAGTGTGGAAATAACAAGACAAGACACTGGGCTTAAGGGAGAGTGATGTATCTTCCGTGTCCAGGGCACATCAATTTGGAGGCAAGGGGCATCAGCAGGAAGGAAGAAAGAGCTGAGAATAAAGAGATCTTTTGGAATAGTGTGGTCAAGGTTAAATTAAAGCAGTGACCCTGATAATACAAAGGAAAAAGAAGCAATTAGTAGAATCATTTGGTCCTATCTGTGAGCTATTGCTGGGAGGAGAGAATCTATGAGACAGCATACCTTTATGACTCAGAAGTTTGAAAATCTCTTGTAAAGCCTTCTTGTGCAACAATCACATTTTAAGAATTTGCCAAAGGAAAGCATTTTTCTTTTTAAGAGAAACTGCACTACATACTTCCAGGATGGCAGATATTTTTAAAATAAATTCAAAGTGGGGTGCCTGGGTGCCTCAGTGGGTTAAAGCCTCTACCTTTGGCTCAGGTCATGATCTCAGGGTCCTGGGATCGAGCCCCATGTCAGACTCTCTGCTCAGTGGGGAGCCTGCTTCCCCCTCTCTCTCTGCCTGCCTCTCTGCCTACTTGTGATCTCTCTCTCTGTGTCAAATAAATAAACAAAATCTTAAAAAAAAATAAAATAAATTCAAAGAAACAAGTGGTAAAATTTAAAAGAGAGAGACAGAAGTAAGTGGAGAGGGAGTTCAAGGCAATGGGCACACTAGGAGGGAGCCAGGTTCCTTCCAGTGACTGGGTTGCTCTTTGTGCCTTTGGCCACTATGTGGAGGGAGCGAATGGGGGAGGCTGTCTCAGCTGCCTCTTACTTCTCTTTCAATGGTGAGGTGAAGTATCTGGAAATATTTTCCAATTAACACTGCTGACTGCATTTCTACACATAGGGGCTCTTAAATGTATAATTTATTTTCCAAAATGGAAACCATTGCTCCTGATGCTAGGAAATTAGAAACTAGATTTCACCTAAATGGTTGTAAATGTAACCCCCCCCCCCTTCCTTTGGACTCCAGGAGGACAGATTTCTGTGTACTCTGAAGCATTTCTTTGCCATTTGCTGAAAGGTCAGCATTCGTGGAAAGGAATACGTATCAGAGGGAGAATATTGCCTCAAATATCTGTTTGGTGTAGCTTCTCACCCTTTGCATCTTTTCCGTATATAATGAAAAATAAACAAACTTATCTTCAGTGTGATTCCCCGATATTAGTTCCACACGGCACGGCATGAAAGCCCTGGAAAGGTTTTCTCCAAATGCATTTGCTCCAGAGAGATGATGTACTGAGCAGCACCCCAGAGTGTGCTGTGGACTCATTTATTCTAGCAGTGGGATTGATTTGAGATCCCAGCAGAGGCCTTGAGCATGGCGGTGTTTATTATACCTCATGCGATGTTTCATTATCAACACTGTTTAAGCAACAGACTGGAGGAATCCATAAGCATTTCTGTTTGGCTTTGGAGGCATTTTTGCACTTATAACTTAATGTGTATGACTAAATGAAATACTATATTGACAGTAGGTGTTCTGTAAAGTTCAGGAGAGTGAATATGAATACGGATATTGGATATGGCGTGGATGTGTTTGACACTGAGTGACTTCGTCCTCCTGCAGACAGAAGCCCTCCACTTTCTTTGGGGACATGCATGCTGTCAGGGCTTGAGGGATGCCAGGATTCTCTGAGCCAGTCTTCTGGTTCTCCTCCTCCTCTCTATTCTGTAGAGAAAAATGGAGTTATTCTTTGGTGGGTGCAAACACAAGCTTGGGGAAAGTTGGCCTGGCTCATCTCTGTGTGCTTTTCCCTTCACAGGATAATGGGGTGGTGGGAAGGCCCTTAGCTGTAGCTGATGCTGCCGGCATTTTGCCCACCTGTGTTCCCTCGGCCTCTCTCGAGGTCACTTGTGGACCATTTGCAGGCTGATGTCTGCCTGCATCCGAGTCTTCTTTGTGTGTGGGAGACTGCTTAGCCTTGCTCAGGACAGGCCAGAGGTGTCGGAAAGGGAGACCAAATTGGTTGGTAAAGGAGGGCGGGGTTTTATAGATAAATACCCTAACTTCCTTATCCCCTACAACTGCTTCCTTAAAAATTAAAAAAAAAAAAAGATTGTATTTATTTTATTTTATTTTATTTTTGAGAAATAGAGAGAGAATGAGCTCGTATGCACGTGAATGGTGGGGGAAGAGGCAGAGGGAAAGAATCCCCAGACAGACTTCACACTGAATGAGGATCCTGACCATGATCTCAAGACCCTGAGAACAGGACCTGCCCCAAAACCAAGAGTCAGGCGGCCCCCTCAGAGTTGATTCTAAGATGCATTCCATACCCTCTATCTCACAGGTTCCCTGGTGAGAACAAACTCCAGTCATTTGCAGCAGTAGCCTGGCGATTTACTGGGTTTCCTCCCTTCCCTGTCTCACTACCCACCCCCACCCCCACTTCCTGGGGATCTTCTCCCAAATAAACTGGATGCACCCAAATCCTCATCTCAGGGTCTGCTTTTAGGAGGGACCGCAGGCAGCGAAAGGCACAGATTCTAGAGCAAGACTGCCTTGCGGCAGATTTTAGCTCTGTTTCTAATGGTTTTTCACTTTAGAAAATGATTAGGCATCTTATAACTTCCATCTCCTCCTGTGGAGAAAAGGTATAATGATAATAGTTGTAGGATGTTTCCTCCAGCTTAACTGAAATCATATGTATCAAGTTCTTGGCACAATGTCCGCCACCTTGTAACTTTGTAACAAATGCTAACTTTATTGTTAGCATTAATATTGGTCTCCTTCAAATCATCTCTATATAGATGGCATGGACATCCTTGAACAGCTACAGCCTCTAAAAATTCTGACAGCTCTATCACACGTGAGTACACTCTTGAAGCTTAAAATTCTTCAAGTTTCTCATGATCTTAAAGTCTAGATCTGTGTCAGTGGAGAACACACGTAGACTTTGACAAAGGGCTAAGCCTGTAAACTAGTGGTGTGAAAAGCCAGACTCTCCCACGCTTAAGCGAGTAGTCTGACGTAGGCACCGCGTGAGGACATTGTGGGAGAAAAGTGAAGTAGATGAACATTGAAATTCATGGTCCTGGGACGCCTGGGTGGCTCAGTTGGTTGGGCAGCTGCCTTCGGCTCAGGTCGTGATCCCGGCGTCCTGGGATGGAGTCCCACATCGGGTTCCTTGCTCAGCAGGGAGCCTGCTTCTCCCTCTGCCTCTGCCTGCCACTCTCTCTGCCTGTGCTCACTCTCTCTGTCAAATAAAAAAAAAAAAGAAATTCATGGTCCTGACATACTAGGATGGCAAACAAATGGTCTTTGAGAGCTCTGCTAAAATTTTGAAAAATTCAGTTATCCTTGCCCTCTGCTTTGGTGTAACATGGTATGTTAAGAACGAATATTCTACTAAACATTTGTTGAATGCCTCTTGTGTCCCAGGTACTCTTCATTGATACTCCCTAATTAAGACAGATGTGACTTGGTCCCAGGCTTCAAATCTGGTCCAGGACACAGGCATGTAAACAGATAACTTAGAGCACATAGTGCTGTGGCTGTACCAAAAAGGGAAGAGAGTTCTTTTAAGGTAAGTCAGGGAAGAAAGAGGGAACTTTTATCTGCTTTTAGTCTGCTCTGGAGGTGGCTTGGCAAGTGAGGAAACGAGCTCACAAAAACGCATGCAGGTTAACAAAGGCATATAGCTCCCAAGTGGAGAGCCAGCATTTGAACCAGTTTTCCTTCTTCAAGACATCTTCCATCATGGCAGGCTGTAGAGGTGAGGGTGGAAAGGCACCATGAGCTGTACTTGTGGTGTATGCCCCCCACCCTGGTCACAAGAAAGCCTAGTGGTTTTCTCAGTACAGGATCTTAGAGTTTCTGGGTGTGTGACACTTAGCATTTTCTTCCTGTTCGTTGAGCAGGAAATAATCGAAACTGGGGCGGTTCGTACATTTGTAATTTAAGTGGGGAGAGAAAAAGATGAGGCATCGGGACAATCCTCTATTTTAAATAGTGATAGGAAGAACATTTTGTTTTCCTAAGCAAGATCAAGAGCAGTAGTGGAGGAATTGTAATCAGGAAAAATGTACGCAGAGTTATTTATGCCTTTTGCTCTCTCGTGGACTCATAACTTGAAATTGTCTTTTTTTTTCTGTTAGTTGGCCTCCAGTGTGAGGCAGAATTAATCAAAACTTGTGATTGAGCAGATTATTTGGATATAGAAATAATGAGGTTTTTATTTTAAAAAGTCAAGAGATTGGGGATGTAAGACAGCATTTGGGAGCAGGCTGGTCGGTGGGATAGCGATGTAAAGAATCAGTGGCATCTGATGTTTAAAATACTAATTAGCATCCTAGCTGAGATAAGTAAGGTCCTCTGCCCTTAGAAGATCAACTAAGAGATAAGAAAATAAGAAAAAAAACCCAAGGATATAATCAATTTAAGTGTAATTATCATAGGAGTTGGTGACATTAGTTAAGAATGGGTGGGGTTAATCAGAGAGGAGGTGAGGACAAGAAGCCAGCACTTATTGGACACTTGCTGAAAGCTTCTGTGCTACAGATATTAATACCCCCATTTCAAAGATGAGGACACTGAGAATCAGATATTTAGGGTTAAGTACCTTAGCTTAAGGCCCAAAAGTGGAACTGTACACCGTGTTCAGGACTCAACTCTAAGAAAACTCTTCTCTCCCCTGTAGACCATCTTGTCTGGTGGAAATATCTGAAAGGGGCTGGTTGGTTTACAGTTCCCATGGAAAAGAAGAATGTAATATGGCAATTAGGTGATGGGAGAATGTCTCAAGAACACTGAAGTTCACAAATTCTTGGAAGCAGAACAACATTGGGATCCAGGAAGCCAAGGAAACCATTGGGTAGGAGGAAGAGTGTGGGCTTGGGAAGGAGGGAGAGATGAGGAGAAGTCATCAGGCTCTGTGGTGCTGGCTGGTGGAGGAGTTTGCAGTGAGCATATGGTTCAGGCTGAATTCAGTGATGCTTTGGAACTACTTTTCTGAATCAGGTACTACAGGACTAAAATGAGCAAAGGCAAGCCTACAGCCTAAAGAAGATGGCAGTTGAGTGCCCAAGATTTTAGCCTTAGGCCTTTTTGAAAAGTGGTCTGATTTCTGTGTTCGATCTGTAAGAGTCTGAAAAGATGAGGTAGGTGGGGCACCTGGGTGGCTCAGTGGTTAAGTGTCTGCCTTCGGCTCGTCACGATCTGAGGGTCCTGGGATCGAGCCCCGCATCAGGTTCCCCACTTGGCAGGAAGCCTGCTTCTCCTTCTCCCACTCCCCCTGCTTGTGTTCCCTCTAACTGCGTCTCTGTCTGTCAAAGATAAAGTCTTTTTTTAAAAAAATGAAGTAGACTAATGGTGTTATTGAAGCAGTAGATAGGGAAGCAGAGCCTGATTACAAGGGATAAAAGATTCTGAGATCTGGATAATACAATTTCCGCAAAACGAATGCTATGGTAATATAGGCGTAAGGCAGTTGGGAGGCGGACAGGGGTCTTGGATTAGGAAAAAGGAGTGAACATGCTTGTGAGGCATGACTGGGAAGTGATGTTTGGGCTTGGCAATTTAGGTGTGACCAAAAGAGGCAATGCATAGAGCATATGCTGTTCATTCTTAAACTTGAACAGTATCTTTCTAGTAATTAGGAGAATGGAAGTTTTTTTGTTTTTGTTTTTGTTTTTTTTTAACATATTCCTTCCAGCCTTATATTGTCTTATGTTAAATGAAGTAGAAACCACTACCAGGAGGAGTTCTGTGTGGTTAGCAATCTTGCACTTCTGTGTATAAGTCAAATCCTTAGAGTTGCTGACTTGTAAAACATGAGATACCAACTCAAAATCTATGACTCAAAATCTCGGTGTGGGGCAGGAAAGAGAACCTGCAGGCAGTGCCAATGCTTGCGATGCGGGATGTAAATTATTCATCATTTCAGTTGTCGGTTTCTCCCTGGAGATCCAGCGATGCTCAAAGCATAAGTCTGTCATAGCTCTGAAGTGGTGGGGTTACTTTTCTGTCTCCACGAGCGGTGTCTTCTTTTTTTATTTCTTGGCCCTTAAAACAGGATGTGGCTTATAGTTTAAGATCAATAAATATTTGAGTGAAGGAATGCCCCCAAAGAATCAATAATTGCCTCTTCCTTTTTAGTTGTTATAGTTCATAAAGCAGGTATAAATATAACCCAGGTTAATGAAGCACTTTGGCAATTCTCCATGAATTTGTTGAAATAGAATACGCTGAAGAGACTCAACAGGTTTCCTTGTTTAACTCTTGACTAATGGACCTTTAGTTATTTGACAAACTTTTTTGTGAGCATCTCTTTAGCGGTGTGCTAATCATTAGGGGGTGTCTTCAGCTGTTTGAAAACACTGTTGATTTGGAAGTTTAGTTGCTGAAACACGTTGAAGTCTGTGGTATAAGGCAAAGGGCCGGGATGCCTGGGTGGCTCAGTTGGTTAAGCGGCTGCCTTCGGCTCAGGTCGTGATCCCAGCGTCCTGGGATGGAGTCCCACATCGGGCTCCTTGCTCAGCAGTGAGCCTGCTTCTCCCTCTGCCTCTGCCTGTGCTCGCTCCTGTGCTCTCTATCTGACAAATAGATAAATAAAATCTTAAAAAAAAAAAAGAAATATTTTAAGGCAAAGGGCCATTTTGTTGTCTCAGAGGAAGAGGCACTGTGGCGAGCTTGCTTTACTTCAGTTGGGTCTTGTACATCAAGTGTTATGCGAAAAGAGAACACAGGAGGGCACCAGAGAACAAGAAACCAAACCACACCTACCGCTCAAGTGCTGGTTTTGGAATTGAGACTGCTAAATTTGTCATTACTCTGCAGTCTGTTTCTAGCTCAGGCAGATGCCTATGCTTGACCAGGACAGGAATACGTATGAAGAGATGGGCTTGCATGCATGATGCTCTAAAGCATTTTGAGGTCTCCCCTTGGCCCATCCAGAGGGTTATTTCTACAGACCAAGCCCACTGGTTGATTCATAAACCGGAAGACCTTCATCTTTTCTTTGGATGCCTTTCCTCTGGGCCCCTCAACACACAGGAGGTCTTCCTGGTGGTGGAGACCTGAGTGCTGCTTAAGAAGAGAGAGCCAGTGGATTTGAATATTGATCGACCTCCATGCGCTTCTCTGCATCCAAGCAGATGGCTCCCAGGATCATGGGAAAGCTTCCGCCATTGTTTTGAGACATCAGTGCTTTATCAGTTTTTGGCACTGAGCTATGGTTAGAATTTGAAGATCACTAACCATGGTTTCCATGACATCATTAGGCACAACTCACCATGTCTCAGTGAGGTCATGATACTTTGTAAGTGAGAGCAATTAATGAAAACCCGGGTTTATTTTTTTCTTTTTTACTCAGAGGGCTGTGGCTCTGTGTATGTGGATATACACAGTCCTAATCTGCTCCCTCTGGCTCTGGAATACTTGGTCCATATTTCTGATTACCTGCTAGTCATTCCTGCATGTTTATCCCATGGACATCTTAACCTTACAGGGTTCATGATAGAGCTTATCAGTTTTTCATCTAAACCAGCTCTCCTCTTTGTTTTATTTCACCTAAAATAAGTGGCAAGACCGAATTAAATAGGCAGGAAATCTGGAATTAATCCTCAGTTTTTCCCCGCTCCATCCTCTATCTCTGTCATCCAGATGGTCACCTAATTACCTCTTCTAAATGTACCTTTCTTTTGCTTCTCTCTATAGAGTATTTTAAATGCAGGATTATTTACCTCTTGTCTAAATTCTGTAGTCTGTCTGTTGTGCTCTTCATCAAATCCACCCCCAACATTTTTTTTTTAAGTAAACTCTCCTAAGATTCTCCATTGTTACAGAATGATGTGCATTTCCTTCACATTATACACAATCTGTTATTTTTCCTACCTTAGCTGTTACTTCACAACTCACATTCTGTCTGCTCCCCAAAACAAAAAAACGCAAACCCCCTTCCCATGTTATTATTGTTGTTGTTGTTATTATTATCTTCTAGCAGTTAAACATGTTTTGCCTCGATTTTCCCAAATGCATTACAGCATAGGAATTAAGCACAGGGGCCTTAAAAACTACATCAGTAGTCTGTGAACTATAACCTGCATGCTGAATATTCCCCACCATCTCTTTCCATGAATAAACTCTTACCAGAACACAGGAATGTACTATGCTCACAATAAAAGATGCCAGACAAAAAAAAGTATATGCGATACTTTCCATTTATATAAATCTAGAAAATGCAAACTAATCCGTAGGGTCAATGCAGACCACTTATTGCTTTGGAGGGACATGAGGAAGGGAAGGCAAAGTGATATGGAGAAGCTTTTGGGGGTGATGGATATGGTCCTTATCTTGATTGTGGTTGATGGTCTCATGGGTCTATTTATAAGGTTTATATGTCAAAACCTATCAAATCATTGACCTTATGTAGGTGCAGTTGATTATATGTCCGTTATGCCTCCATTTAAAAGAAAACATTGTGCGTGGCATTTAGCATCATTGTGCATTCCATAGTCTCAGCCTCAGTTAGCCTGAAGAATTACTTGGATCTTGGTCGAGAGCTTACTGGCCTGGTTTCCCAGAGTCCTAGGCTCCCATTAATACTAGTTCTAAGAATTTGGCCACATCTCTGAACTTTTTGTGCTTTTGAAACCTCATCAAAGACAAAGACAGACTGGACATGATTAGAAGTCACCTTCTACATTTCTGGAGCTCTCCTATTTTACAGATTCATCCCACAAACAGTTTGGGGGCACCTGTACTCAGGTATTATGTTAATGGTACTCATCTACCCTTTCCTTGTTGTAGGTGACACCTCTGCTGTAAGACATGTTTCTTTCCTAAGCATCGCACCCCTCTTTAGAACTGCAGGGGCTTCTCTGGTAAAATATTCTTTTATAATAGCAGAGGAATAGGGCTCCTTGTTTTGGTAAATTACCCCTCAGAATTGTACGTCCTTATAACTTAGCCTCCCAATTTCATCTTCTCCTTTTCAAAATTTAACAATCATAGGATTTTTAAAAAGATTTATTTGTTTATATTATTGAGACAATGAGAAAGAGAGAGAGAGAGAGAGAGTGTGTGCAGGAGTGGGAAGGGGGTGAAGGAGAGGGAGGGAATCTCAAGCAGACTCCATGGAGCCGAATGTGTGGTTTGATCTCATGACCCTGAGGTCATGATCCTGACATCATGATCTGAGTTGAAATCACAAGTTGAATGCTTAACTGACTATAACACCCAGGTGCCCCAATAACAGGATATTGGAGTTAGGTTGAAACTGTAATTTTTAAAAAATGCAAGAAAAAAATTAGAAAGGTGTTTTATGAGAATATAACAGACTTTAGAAGATATCACTGAGCAATTCTCCATCTCTTAGGGCCTTGCCAATGACACTGGCTTCATGCGGTGTTATTAGAGCTGAGTTCACTGTAATGGGAATCTGTAAGCTTCTTAAGTCATCCCAAAGTGCTCTGTTGGAACAGTGCTCCCTTTCTCCAAAGCCCAAGTACTTAAAACCCAAACGACCCAATGCTATGCTTGCTTATTTCTAGGGAAGTTTCCTTAGCAATGTACCAGTAGTTTTAAAATTCTTAAAGGAATATGGTTTTAACATTGGTATACACTGGAGATTAAAGCAGTAAGAATACCATAGTTACCTTTATTTAAGTAATTACTGTTGACATCAAGGTAGGCTATTGGAGAAGCCCTTTTATGAATTGTGAATTATGTGTTTATCAGGCTCCATGGAATTAATCATGGAAAGAGAGCCTGTGCTGGGCACATTTCTCTATTATATTGTGTGTCTCTCACCATAGCTACTTGGTGAAAAGTGATTGTTCTTGCCAGTTCACAATTAGGAGAGACCGAGGCTAAGAGGTATTTAGGTGTCTGGCCAAGGTCACACAGCTAGTATGTGCTGGAAAAAGGATTGAAAGCCAAGTCTAGCCAGCTCAAAATCCAGCGTTCTTCCTCATGCCCCACTGACTCCTTGTTTATTGGGAGGCATTTGAATTCTCGTCCAGCTGTTTCCTTCACCTGGCACTTTAGTGTGCCTGTTTTCATTTCTTTGGGGTGTCCTGCCAGCCCACATGAGAGATTATGGAGCTGTGTTGTAATTGTGGTGGGCTCTTACCTCCACAAGCTCTCATGACACCGTTGGTATACCAGGAGGGTTGGATAATCATAGGTATAGGTGGAGAAATCTCAGCCTTTCTGGGGCATCAGGACTTTTTTTTCCATCTATATGATTTTTGCATGGACTTTATGGAGTTTTAGGGGTTGAGTTTATTTTGGTTTAACAATAAAGAATTCAGTTTCTCAGGACACTTTTCTTTCCTCTGTGTTCCTGAAGCTTCTAGTTCCTGTCTGATCTTTTGTGAACTATGAGTTGCATTTCTTTGACTGGGAAAGACAGTCAGGAGTTGGTCTCTGTGCCTCTAGCCTTAGCCCCTAGCCTTCTGGGCTTTACACTTGAAGGGCCAGAGTGATTTTTCTAAAACAATAATCTGATCATATCACTCCCTGGGGCATGTGGGAAATCACCTTGACATTCCAAGTACACTCAGGCATGCTGCTCTAGAGGTCATGGAACAGAAAGGGTCATAGACCAAATTAAGATGTATAATCATGTGGGTCATTAAATTAATGTGCACAACAAAAGCAAGAGGACAGAGATCAGGCAGATGACTGATAGTGTACAAGTGGGATGGAAAAACTACTCTACCTGAATCCTTGTTACATGATGTTGATATATCTATGTTCTCTCTCTGCCGTATCAACTTTCCCTGCTGATGAGGTGGGTGCAAGGACTGTGGACTAGGGCTGAGTGGTCCTAAGCAGCTGAGAGGCTTCTGGAGCCGTCACACACCTGCCCTAGTCGAGAAAAACAAGGACGAGTAGATCTGGCTGCAGCTAGAGCTCACCAGTTAGCCTGATGACCAGACATATGATTTATCTGTGTGTCTCAAGCCCGAATGGATCCATACTGAGTGTCGCTAATGAGTTACCCAAGTTAGGGTTGACAGTAGTCAATCAGACATGGTCTGAGAGTCATAAATACTTAAGGTTTTTTATGGGCAAGGACCTTCTCTGTTTCTTCTGTCCTTTTACCTTCATTTAAAATACTTATGTTCTGGGGGCAACTGGATGGCTCAATGAGTTAGGTGTCTGCCTTCGGCTCGTGTCATGACACCATGGTCCTGGGGTAGAGCCCCAAGTTGGGTTCCCTGCTCAGTGGGGAGTCTACCTCTCCCTCTCCCTCTGCCCTTCCCCCCAAGCTTATTCAAATGAAGGTCTTGGTCCCTGCCTTATAGGATCTATGTAGTCCTACATGAAAATGGGAAACAAAAGAATAATGAATAACTCAGACTTCCAGATACCCCACTAGCAGGGTATCCAGTACACACTTCTGTAACCCTTTCTCCCTCCCAATTAGTTTTCATTTGTGCAGCGCTTCCAGCAGACTGTGAGCTCCTGTGTCTTTTTCATCTTTGCACCCTCCGACAATTCCACAATGCCTTTATAGTAGGTACTGGCCTTTTCGATTAAACTCATCTTCTTTATACAGGCTGGAAGAGGGGTGGTGACTTCACCCCTGCGTAACAGGAAGTTTCCTTCTGCTTGATGCCCTCAGCTCTATCAGGAATTCAGGGTGCATGGATAAAGCAGTAAGCGGTAGAAAGTTCATGTCCCTGCTATTTCCAAACCATTGCACAATGTTGTAAAGATAACACAGGGAAGTGAGTCATATTGCCCAGGTAGCCACTTGCATGCCTTGCCCAAGGCCACATTTGGTGAGGAACCAGTTGCCTTTAAGTCTTACATCAAGGGAGACAAATACATTTGAATTAAAATATCCTCGATCTATTTTTATTAATGCTCTGGTTTTAATTTTTTCCTCTATGTGCTTGCCTTGCAAGTTTTATTTTAGTTTGTACCATAAAGAGATGATATTTCTAGTGAGATGGAGAGCTATAATTTCTCATGTTTTCAAACCTATGTATACATATTATTTTAAGAGGGAGAAGGATCATCGTCTTAGTGAACTCTAGGGGCAGAGTAGAGTGATTGTTCTGCTAATCTAGCTCCCTGGGTCCCCCAGTTGCACAAAGCAGATGTTAAGAGGATAAAAGGGTGCAGCCAGGTGACAGGACCATCCCATGTGGCAACTGCCTCTGTTCACAGTGGGTGATCAGCTAATGCCTCAGTCTCGTAAGCTGATAGACCTTGTAATTATCATCCCAAGGAGACAGGCTAGAGATACCACTGCTTTTCCATTCTTACCTCAGATTTAGTCTTTCTGTTGTGGAAAGGAGGTGCTGCACTCATGGGGGTTGATGCAGAAATGCCGTTTCAGAGCTTTTTGCCTCAGGATACTTTTAAAATCTAGTGACTGTACTTTTCTATCTAAAATAAACTTCCCAGCTGAGATATGGGGAAGATTTTGGAACATAGAGCTAGGAGGGGCTCTGGGTATGGAGACTGTATCTCTTACTTTCTGTCTTGAATAAACCTAAGCTAATTAAGAGTGCTGGTGATCCCACCTTCTCAAAAACCCTCCATGGTCCTTATGGGTCTTGCGGATCCTCACGGTGGAAAGCCTGCTGATTTCCCTCAGAGACCTACGCACGTCCTCAAAAGCTCAAGAGTTTGGTCACTATTTGGTAATTTTTAACCATAGCTCCTGTGTCTACCCTTAATGGTGATAGAAGACCACTGTTGTCTGTTCTTTTTGGACTTTATAGACTTTAGGAAGCTAGAGGTTGATGGGAGAGCTCCATCTGTAGAGTTTCATCTGTGAAGCCTGGCTTCCTGTTTTATTTTCATGATTCAATAATCTCTGACCTTGGGAAAGTCACTTAACCTTTCTGGATTTTATCAGAAGCATTGATATTCCCTAGTTCACAGGGTTGTTGTAATGTTTGAGTTACTAAGGAGGAAATGATGAACTGTGTGTCACCTTAGTCTAGCTCCCTTGAGAGCAGAGCCTGAGACAAGGACTTGGGTCAGGTGGTTTATTTGGGAGGGATCCCCAAAAGTGGGAGTAAAGGAGCAGAGAGCATGAACAGTGAAGGAAGAAACACCAATGGGGGTATCCATTGTTAAGTTTTCTGCTGTGGGTGGAGTGGATGTGGGGGAGATGGAGGGTGTTGTAATGAATGCCTCCAAGAATTGTCCACTCTGATGACAGATATGGGGGAATTAATCTATTAGCTTTGTCCCTCCCATTGTTTGACAGCCCCTACTTGGTTGCTCTCGAATGCAAGCAATGAAGGCACCCTTGACCTGAGAGAAGGCCAAAGAGTTGGCCCTGCTTGAGATGGGGACTGTTGGGCCATGTGTGAGCTAACATCCATTGACTGCTTCCATGGCCAAAATCTGAACTTGGCCCAGGAGACGTGATGCAGGGGACCAAAGTGTCTGCTGCAGGTGCACAAAGACATGATCTGTTACAATCCACTTCTGTCTCTAATATAAACTTCAACCTTCTTTTGGTTTTATTACTAGGTTAGGCCTTGGTCCTTGTCTTACAAATAAATTTTAAAAAAGTGAAATCAGGTCCTACTTTTCATTGCTCCCCGGAATTAGATTTTCTGTTTATTATTATTTCACTGTACTCCCCCACTTCTCCCATGTCTTTTCCCTGCCCTCACCTTATTCCTCTTCACATCTCTAGACTGGGTCAGCCCCAGGGCATACACTTGATGAAGCCACTAGGACAAAGCAAGGCAGGGACATCTTGCAGACAGACTGGGGGCCGCGTTCTGTAGCTGCATGATGTCGGCAGGTTATGGCATTCTGTGCTTCTTTCCTTGCAAAGCTGAGGGAAACCGTATCAGCTTCATACTGGGAAACCAAATAAGATCACATATGCAAAGTATCTGGAAGCTTTCTCTCAATCCTCATATCAGTTTCTCAGAAAATAGTATTTTTTTTTTTCTGGCTGGGAAAAAGAAATATATTTAAAATAAAAAGTAGTGCCTTTATTTATATCTGTTGCCTGGTGTCTTTTAGCTCCAAGATGAATTAGGAATTAGCGCCTGATTCACTCAGCTGCCAGAATGCAGTATACAAACCTCTTTTACTCCCCCTTTTTCTTCCTTCACTCTCAATAAATGTACTCTGTCGTTTATTTTTTTCATCCAATTTTATTATTAATTTGGTTATATGTATTTATTACTGAACTGAGTATCTTCCCAAATTGGTCCAGTTTATTCTGTTGCTAAAATACAGTCTTCATGGTGCCTGGGGGTGGCTCAGTCATTAAGCATCTGCCTTAGGCTCAGGTCAAGATCCCAGAGTCCTGGGATCAAGCCCTGCCTCGGGCTCCCTGCTGGGCGGGAAGCCTACTTCTCCCTCCCCCACTCCCCCTGCTAGTGTTCCCTGTCTCTCCTGTTGTGTCTCTCTTTGTCAAATAAATAAGTAAAGTCTTTTTAAAAAATACAGTCTGCAATTCTCTCCTGCTCCTCTTATATTTCTTCTCCTTCCCTCGACCTGCTTACTAGTTTGATACGTAATCTATCTAATTCTGTTTATTCTTCTACTAGTATTTTCCCCCCAGGATGTTGAGCATCTTCTTGGTGTAAGGTACTCGGCTTTGTTGCTGGGGATTATAAAGGTAGCATGTTCTCCCTCAAAGGACACAGACGTGGAAGCAGTGGATACAAACAAATGTATGTGTAGACCTGTAATAGCAGGGACAGAGGGACAGAGCGATGAATATAGAGGACACGCACAGCTTATTACTGGAGAGGTGCACCCTCCCGGCTGGAAGGGTTGGGAGCCAGGAGGGGAGGTAGAAAAGTTGTGAAAGTCTATGGAAGAGGAGTAATGGAAGATGTATGTATTATGCCTTCCTTAATTCCTATTTACAGCAAAATATTAATTATTAGGATTAATTAACTATACCTTTAAACTCCTAACTGGACATTTTTTATTCTGCTTTTTATTACCAAGGAGTCATTTCAGAAGGAGACAGGCTTAAATAGGCATTGATTAAGAGGATATTAGGAGAGCGGGTCCTAGTGTATATCTTGGTTCAGATCTCTTTAGCTCAGTCGCCATCATCTTCAACATCTGTGTCTTTAGTGCTCAACAATATGATCACATAGTCAGAAGAACCCTAAGGCACAATAATGTTTTAAATTATCATAGGCAGCCTGATTTGTATTAATTATATCATGATAATGGTGGGGGAAACATTAAGAAGGTTTTTTTTTTTTTTTTAAATAAGAGTAGAATCAGTATCCACAAAAACATCTTTCTGCCTATCCCTGAGCAAATTGCCCTCATCTCTTGAAAAGTGGCTTCATGGAGAGAGATTATCACAAGAAATCTTGCAACTGTCCTCAGCTCCCCACTCCTGAGCAATGCTGTAAATTTATGACTTAAGGTAGAGATTTGGCAGTAAATTGGGGGCAGGATTTTTTCTCATCTTTTGTGGAGTCATTTGTTCCTTCGGAGAGATATCTGCCCTGGATTCATTCCATTTCAAAATTGAGATGCTGTTCTCTTAGCCGAGATGAGAGGGTTCATTTTACACTGTGATCACAATTTAGAGATCCAACTGAGTGGGCTGCTGGGGTTTGCTCTGTAATGTGAGGCACACATTTTGCTCCGTTCCCAAGCAGGGGCCAGTGCACATGAGTGAAAGCATGCAGGAATAAAGGGGGGAAAGGGAGGGGAGGAAGGGAAGGAGGGAGGAAGGGAGGGAGGGAGGGAGGGAAGAAGGAAGGAGGGGGGAGGAAGGGAGGGAGGAGAGAGGGAGGGAGGGATGGATGGAGGAAGAAAGGAAGAAGAGGGGAGAAATGGGGGGTAAGAAGGATAGCAGGAACCTAGTAACCCTGTGTCATCAGTAGGCCACGGTGGCCCATGGTACAGATTAATACTGTGCTAAGAAAATCTTGCAGTCAGTGAACTTTGAGCCACACTCCAAGCAGTAGGAAGCTGCCAGGAGTTAGTGCTGAGTGTGATTGATGCTGGGTGGGGAAGGTGCAAGGAACAGAAGCAGGCTCTGCTGGCTGGTAGAGTCAAGTATGTCTTGGATTTTCTAGAATCTCTGCTTCACATTCAGGGCACTTCCACCACCTGCGTTCTCAGAATGAATCTAGGAGTCGCTGGGGATTCCTCTCCTGCTCCTAGTCCACCTTCCAAATGGACCTCAAGTCTCGTTGACCTCCCCTCTAGCACATACCCCACATCTCACCACGTCCATTTCTCCTGCCTCCTCCCCAGGCCAAGTCACCTTCATTTCCTGCCTTTAGCAGCTTCCCCGAGGTCTCCTTGCATCCATTATTGGCCTTTTTGGGTCCAGTGTACTCATAGCAATCAGAATGATTTTTAAAACTTTAGTTAAATCATAGGCTCCCCTTGCCTGAACCCTCCCGTGGCTCCCAGGTGCATTTAGAAGAGCATTCAGGTTCTGTACCATGCCCTTTCGGTCGCCTTGTGACCTGGCCTCTGCTTACTCCTCTGCCTTCTCTCCCACCGCACCCCCTCCCTTGGGCACAAGCTCCAGCCACAATGGGGTGTTTTGTTATCAAGCCTGTCCTGGGCTTCTGCTCTTGCTCTTCCCATCGAGGCAGATATTTGCATGTTTGGCTCCTTCTCAGTGCACCTCCACAGAAAAGCCTGCTCTGGCCACCTCACTTAGGAGCCCTCCATCCAACCGGGTACTCAGGGCAAGAGAGCAGAAGTCCCCTCAGACAGGCCTTGCCGAAACCCAAATTACTTTTCCTCCTATCACCATTTCATTTTCTTCATAGAACTCAGCCCCATCTGAAACGATCTCATGGTTTTTCATCTGGGTATTGTCCTTCTTCCTTCCCCACTCCCAACCAGGCTGTAGGCATTGTAAGGGCCGGGGGACCTTCTCTGTCCTGTTGCCTCCCCACGCTCCGCCCTGGCACCGTGCCTGATCCTGTGTCAGTGCTCAGTTAATAGTTGTTCAGTGTGTGACTGGGTCGTCTCTGGGATACACTGCCGGAGGTCAGCAAGAGTGCCGTGTTAGCGGAGTGGAGGGTGAACCCTAGCAAAAGTGAGGGCAGCCCATCGTTGAGTATGTTGTATGTGGTCGGCTCGATGGGCCATTTACTTACTCAAGCCCAATAATTGTTGATGGTGTTTGTAGTGGGTTTTAACGAGAAGCAGGGTCTCTAGGAGGATACATGTACTCAGCTGGGATAACTGGGTCACTTGTCTTTCTCACACACCTCACTGGGAGACTTCTTAACAGAAGACTTCCAGAAAACATCCTGCTTTTGCGTCCGTTGTTGGAAGTGACAGCCGTCTCTGAGACTGAGGACTCCAGTGAGAACGGAAGGACCTATTTGAGGTGTTTCACCAAACTGCCTCTATAAGTAAATGATTTGATTTTTTTTTTTAAATGAATGCTTTTGAAAAAAAAAATGAGTGTATAAAAACAAAATACCTCTCACTCTCTGTTGGGTTGTCAACCGGAAGAAAACGACCAGACCTGAAGTTGCTTTGGACAGAAAATGAGGTGCTTCTTTCCTATTTCTGTGTCACCCTCCTTAGTCTGTAGTCCCTCTCCCCTACTCACCCCTGCTATTATTTGCCTAATCTACTCTCTTGGGGGTGTTTGGTGGTGGCGGGAGGGGGGGGGCGGGAGGGTAGACTGATCAAAACCACGGTACTCTAGGCTTCTTAAGAGGTTTGTAATAGTTCAGCTGGCCTGCCTAGGGTGCTGGTGGAAATGAAGGTAAGTTTTCTCTTTTTAAATATTTTTGGTGTTCTTTAAAGCTAACACAGTCATTTCGAGTATTTCTTTATCATGCTGTTTAGATGTATAATCACATGCCTTTTGCTATACCTTTCTAAGGTAGTGAATTTCATATCTTTGTATGCATTGTAGCAATTTTGATTCTTGTGAAACATAGCTAACCAAGGGAAATCAAGTTATTGTTTCTTTCTCTCTCCTGCACAAATAGAAAGATGTTCAGGTAAAGCAGAGTAATGATGGTATAGATAGTGTGCCCTTAATCCCGGCCCCCCTCCCAACCCCAAGCAAAGTAAGTTTCTAGTCTTACCCACCCAGTTTTGGAGATAATACTTTGTGGCAGATGGAAGGAATTTCTACTCCCTGTGTATGAGCAAAACCTTCTGGTTTCGTTGGTCTGGGCAGATTTTAGAAATTTGTTGACGAATGCGTATCAGGTGTCTTATAGTTGTGCTGGTTACATTGCTCCTGGGGGGAATAACAAATTCATGTGCTCTGAAGAATCTACCAAAAAACAACAACAAAAAGTAGAAAGAAAACAATGCAGTAGGTTCAAAACCTTCAAGATCCAAAGTCCACCTTGTGAAAGTGTGTGCCTTTAGTGATCCCCAAATACAGATTTTTTTCCGCACATGCTCCTATTCCCTGTCCCCCCAGAGGGAACGATCTGCTAACATCTGAGCGTCATCTTCCTCCAACCAATCAGCAATGATTCCTCTCCCAAAGAATGCCTTTCTCCTAACTTTTCACTTTGATTTTTACTATTAGTTCTGGCTTCTGGAAGAAATAAGCCTTCCACAGGGTTACTGTAGGGATAGGTCAGGAAAATAATCTTGAATTATTCATCTGTGATATCTCCTTCTTCTGTATCTACATTCATCAGAAAATTAGACCATCTTTGGTGAGACCAGTCTTAACGCAGAGATGATGCCAAGTGAGTTTGCCGTGAGACGAGGTCAAGAGTGGGAATTTGGTGGTATCGTCCAAAGGATTCATTAAAAGCTCTTTTTCCGGTGGTAGTAAACAATTGAACACTCGCTTCTACAGACTTCTGCGTCCGGAAATCTCCAGCTGGGATTTTGCTTCTTTACTCCAGTCACGGAGGTCATTACTTGGGAAATTCAACTGTAGGGTCTCAGATAAGTTTTTAGCTTCCTGCATTTAGATCAAACGGTGATGATCTAAGCAGCCTAAAGGGAATCAAACGTTGATTTCTTTTTGTGTGTGTGAGATCAATAGTTACTATGTAAACAGCTTAAGGAAGCATGCCTCTAATTCATATACCCAGTATGTACTGAATCACAGATCCTATTTCTCCCTGCTACAAAAAAGAAGGGCAATGTAGGAAAATGAGTGGCTTTGAGGTTTTTTTCTTTTAATTTTTAGGAATTAAATTCCTATCAGTTATATTTTTAAATTCCAACTTAAAAAAAAAAAAAGTTTCTCTTCTTGGTCTAATCCTTGTCTTCACATTCATTGTTTTAGTGATGCTTGACTCTGCTGGGGAAGTCTTCCCTAGACTTAAATCCTCCTTCTCTGAAGACCTAACAATATGTTTTAGCTTTTGGCTTATATCTACGTCTTGCATCACTTACCAATCCCGTTGTACGCTTAGGCTACAAATTAGATTTGTTCTTGCCCTCTGTTTGCCTACATTTCCAGCTGAGTTTAAAATCACTTTCTCTCTGCTGGGGATGCATTGACCTTTTGGCTTGATTAAAGATAAATGCCATTGACTTTCCACTTTTGGAGGCAGAGAATTTTTCGGATGCTCACTGGGATTTCTGTATTTATTGCTTGAAAATAAACATTGAATAATATTCATTTCCCTAATATTGTAATGGGATGGGTATGGATTTTCTTTTTTTTCTCCTGGAAGAGTCATGAGAATTATTGAGGTTGGAGACAGCAACTGTAGCCAAGCGGTAGGCATGAGGGGTTTCAGGTCTTTTCCCACCTGTTGGGTCATAGACCATCACATCCTGAAGTATTAGAGTCAAAAGGACAGTTAAATATTTTTGTCTGAATTTTACACAAGAAAATTCCAAGCACCTGCAAAATGTCACCCAGCATTTAAAATACACTGGGCTGATTGCAAATCTCATTTTACACCGGTGACTAATATGACACCAATGTGGCCATGTTGCTACTTGTGACCGTGTTGGTGTTAGTATTTCTCCCTCTCACTTCGTCCCCAATTGTGAAAATGAAGTGATGCGCAAACATTGCCTGAAGACTGGATGCCACCTACAGATGTAAAAGCCTGTCTTCGTCACAGTGCTGCCTCTGTAGCCAGTGTTTCCCATGTGTTTCTTTACATTCCTCTCTCTTATTGGAGCATTTGCATGTAGAATAAAGAGGACAAGAACACACACACAAAAAAACAAAGGCAGATTTGTTTCTTCTGAGAACATCTGTTCTTGCTTCAAAGCACCCACATGATGTGGCCCATTTTCTCTCAATGCCTGTACAGTTTGCCATTGTAAAGGCAACTGTTACATCAATTTTGGACCTGAATTTAATGAGATAATGAACAATGTTGTCTAATGAAGTGAGATGTAGGGAAAATTCTATTATAATATATAGGCTTTAGATAATATTAAGACAGGCATACTCACAAAGAACAGCTAAAATTGAATATGAAATGGCTTATCATAGAATTTTCCCCCCTCAGATTCATTGATCTCATGGCATCATACCCAATTTTGGGTACATTCAGTCCACTTTAAATTTCTTCGTTGATTTCTTAGGATTCTTGTGCATTTACTTTGCACTTGGGATATAGATACGTTCTGGAAAAAAAAAGATATAAGTCACCTGTTGTATACATTTTTAATTAAAAGAGACTTTTTTACTTTGAAAACCTTTATTTTTCAAGAAGAAAATTTCTCCAAACTTCAACTGCTGTCATAATTCTTTTTTAAAAAAGATTTATTTATTTATTTATTTATTTTAGAGAAACTGAATGAGCCAGGGGAGGGGCAGAGGGAGAGAGAAAAAAATCCTGAAGCAGATTCCTGTTGAGTGTGTTTCCTGCAGTGCTTGGTGGGGCTCGGGGCTGGACCCAGGACCCTGACATTGTGACCTGAGCCAAAATCAAGAGTTGGCTGCTTAACTGAGCCACCAAGATGCCCCACCATTACTCTTTAAAAGAGCATTCAGTAGCCACAATAATAATTAAGAATTAAAGGGTCCAGTTTAAAGACATTTATCCAAGTGATACTATTCTTAAAATTTTTTTTCCTTAAATATATACAGCACTGTTTTGGAGTCTTGGAGGCAGAGGAGGCGGTGGAGTGGCCAGCCAAAGCTATAGAATAGAGCTTTCAAAATTAGTTCGATAAAAATATATTGACCTTAGTTGATGGTTCCCAAAGAAATAAATACCTATGCATGTATCAGTTTTCAGTAAGTACTCATTATAGTACCTACTGTGTTCTTACATGTTGGACACAGCTGTACGCTGAAATATTTCAGATGCATAATGACATAGGGATATATTGGCTAGTTACATGTTCATCTTTTTTCCCAAGTTATTTCCAGAGATAGGGCTTTCTATATAGTTATTGACCAATCCAGGAAGACTCATGCAGGGTCAGCTAGCCACGCAGTGAACTTGGAACTTGGTCTAAGTTCTCTGGTTTATGTAATCTTCTTTGTCTTTTAAATTTACATCTCAGTTCAATGGTGAGCAAAACATGACATTTTCCCCCCATTACTAACCAAATTCTTATAATGCCTCAGTGTTTATCCTGCCATCTTTGGCCTCTAAGTACTGTAATTCCTTGTTGTACCTGATTTTTCCTAGCACACACTTGAACATCCTCTTGAGCATTTTGATCCTGGATCTTTTGAGACAGCTTGGTTTATTTCTTTACCTGGTGGCACTTTCTCCTGGACATTCTTTAGACCTAAAAGGGTTCAATTTTGGAATTTTCCACTATTTCACTTTTTTAGATATTGAGATCTTTTTGGAGGATGATGAACAATGGGAAAAGTCTGGGGGCCCCTCACATTCCCTTCAGGAGCATTACTTATCATAGGGGCTAGACTTCAACATTATTATTGTGATGATTACTGTTTCAATTTCTATGGTTGCTGAATTCTGGTAGGACTGTGGGCTAGTAGCAATATCAAGTTAAGCATATATATTATAGAACCCTTTTCTCATCCAATTGATGGATACTCCAAAAGCCAGACTGGTGTATTATGCCTAAGTGACCAAATTATTCTGAAAATGAATGATGAATTTCCTGTATCTTCAAGAAATTCATCTGAAATCTAAGACTTTGGGAAACAAAATGACAGCTGACTACTGTTTTTTATAAATGTTCACTTACTGCCCTTAGTGGTTTAGAACTTGCTCTCTGTAGACAAAAGAGGGCACGTATTTCTTTCACTGCTTTGCCAGTGTGCATATGAGTTGAGACTTTTGCATTTGGGGATAATTGTGGAACACCCTGTTGGAGCAGTAACACTGGGATGGGCTTTGGTGGCGGGGCGCACATATGATTCCTTGAACGCTACTGGGTTCTGTACACCAGTGTGGCTTTGCAGGCTTTAATACCATGATCACTACTTTCAGAATCGATTCTAATTTTGGCACTTACCATCGTCCTTAGGCAAAGGACCTGAGACCCTGTACGCGGGGCAGAAGCTCAATGACAATGAATGGCACACCGTCCGGGTGGTGCGGAGAGGAAAAAGCCTTAAGTTAACCGTGGACGATGATGTGGCGGAAGGTGAGTACATCTCTACGTAGGGGAATGTGTCTCTTTTTTCTCTCATCGTCCTCTTGGTCATTCAGTAAGCAAGAGGTTTTTTGAAACACATTTTATTTTACTTAACAGAAGTCATGTGACATGTTCTCCTTGATGAGCTCAGGTAAGGCTACTTCTTAGGTCTTCCTCTGTATTTTCATAATCCCTTTTCACTGATCTGTCTTATAGAACTTAGCCATTACTGTCACTGTATGTTGATGGGTCTCTCTCTTTAGGCATAGAAAGTGTGTCTGGAGAGTAGATGTGGAGATCTGTAGCTCCTTTATTATTCATTTATTCAAAAATCACTTATCAGTCATCTTCCCAATGGCCAGTTTCTTCTTTCAATAAGTGACTTAACTCTCTAGGAGAGGGAGATGGGTCAACCAGAAATTCAGAGCATTACAGGTAAAAATAAGTACTGAGATCACTCCAGGCTACTTAGAAGCATCTGAATAACTATTCATTTATGTCATCACTTATTTAATTGTTATTAATTGAATACCTACCCTGTAGTGAGCACTGCTTCAGAAGGCACTGAGAATAAGGAGGTGAATAAATAGGCAAGTCCTTGGCTTGGTGGAATTCACCTTCTTGATGGGCAGTGGATAAATGAACGAATCCATCCATAGGTAAAGGAACATTCAGAGCTTCATGTAAGCGATGGCATTTCTTGAGAGCATGGTACACATCAGCAGTGTGCTAAGGATGTAGAAGATAAGAAGGAAGCACAGGAGCTTATCTGTTTCCTCAAAGAATAAACCAATCTAGTTGATTAGATCGGACACAGGCATTGAAAATAAGACAAAAAGTATGTAATCAGATTCTAACATGGGTGGGTAAGACTGTCATGGCCAGTCAGAAGAGAAAATGATCATTTTGGGTTAGAGAAATCAGGAGTATCTTCTGAAGGTAGCTCACAATTGGGTGGGTCATTTAATGAGGTCCAGGGTAGAAGAGAGAGGGCACCATCCATGTTGTGTCCAAATAAGCCTAGACTCCTTGAGATTCCAGGGCGGTGCACTTCTGTTCCGCAGAACTTTTGTCCATACCGGAGAAGACAACTTGGGGGCACCATGGGGTATCATGTAGAGCGCTGGGGATGTCAGGAGATCTGGGCCCTGACGTGAATTCTCTGCCACATGTTGGAAAAGCCACTTACCATGTCTGGTCCTTGCCAATGGAAGTTGGTGGCATAAACTCTTTCTAGATTCTTCTGTGAGTAAGACAGTCAAGGTAGAGTCAGGGTCCCTGGGATTTAATACAGTCATTGTAACTAAAACACTTTTTGCTGTTGGGATAGATATAATCAACTTTTTTCATCATTTCTCATTTTTATTTTATTTATTTATTTATTTGACAGACAGAAATCACAAGTAGGCAGAGAGGCAGGCACAGAGAGAGGGAGAGGCAGGCTCCCTGCTGAGCGGAGAGCCCGATGTGGGGCTCGATCCCAGGACCCTGAGATCATGACCTGAGCCGAAGGCAGAGGCTTAACCCACTGAGCCACGCAGGTGCCTCTCGTCATTCCTCATTTTAAAACTTGAAATTCTATTGCTGCTAAGGCCCTCTCCAGTTTAAAGTTTCTGCAGTTTGGGGGTCCTGTAATTTAATTTTATATTCATGAGCCTGAACTGCTCTCCTTCTGGAGTCTGGAATTACAGCGAGCCATGTATATAGCGTGAAGGTAGGAGAGAGAGGGAGAGGGTGTGTGCATGTGTGTGTGTGCGTGCGCAGAGATGAGAAGAGTCTATGGATAGGAGAAGGGCAGGAGGCATATATCCAGTGCCCAGTAGGCATTAGCTACTGGGATAACTGTCTTACATGTATCAGCTCCATAAATCTGTAATTCCCCATTGCCTTGCAAAATGAGTGTTCTTATTTCACTTATGAGGACATGGCCTTTAGAAGGAGCTGTGTAATTAAGCTCCAAATCCATGTCTGTGTGACGTCATCAAATCAGGCTAATCGCTGGGCTTCACAATCCATCATAAGAAAATGGTTTGTTTAAAGATATGGGAAAATACAAAGGGATGCATTAGGGTGAGGTGAGGAGTACATTTTAGTGAAGACTGCAGCACTCACCCCTCTCTCCTCAAAAATGAAGTCAAACAGAGCCATTATATGTATCCCAAACTCTCCTGTTGTGTGTACATAGTAAGGGGTAAGGTTACTCTTCTGCCTGTCTGAAAGGGTAAGTTGGCTTTGCGTAATGAGTGTAAGCAAAGAAGGGCAAAAATGGTTATATGGTTTAGAACTCACAGCCATCCCCGAATTAATTATTCAAGACATCCCTGTGGGCTGATGGAGGAGCCTGCACATCCTACATCCCTTGCTTGCTCCTAAGGGCTGAGCCCAGCAGCCCCACGGTTGTTGCCAGTATGCAACAACCACTAGCAGCCACTAGATGGCGACCTCGCCCCAATTTCTCCGCACAGCGAATCCCTTTTATTTTCCCAAGAAATTGCATGCCCTCCAAGCTGTAGTCGTAAAGAACAGCAGAACTGAGGGTACAGTAATGTGCATTGCCTCCCATGGTCATTATTCTTTTATAGAAACTTTAGAATAAAGGTAATTATAAAGTGTGCTTTCTCCTACCGCTAATAATTAAAAAGCAGGACTATACCATGAAGGCCCCAGTCATTGAGTAATTTGATATTCGAAATTAATGAAGCTCTTTCATTTTCAACCCTTATCCCCTGCTTTACTGCTGATGGAAAAGAGCAGCCATAAGGATAAAGAAATCTGGGAGAAGAAAAGCGCTATTTTGCTTATGAGCTACAACCTTGGATTGCTTCTTACAGTGATAATGGGTTTGGGAATTTTAATTTTAGCTCACAGAAGTCATAAAATCAGGCAATGAAACTAAAATACCACACAGTCCTCAGGTTATTAAGTAGTGTCTTATTGGCTTATTTAGTAATCCCTTTCATGCTGTTTAAGGTTCCCTAGGGTGTCAAATTTTCAGCTAGTTTGTAGAAATGATGCAAAGAATAGGTCACACTCATAGGAAATCAATGGCAAGGAAAGAAATATTCCTTAGCCTGGTGGTTTTCATTTGTTGTAATACAATGTATTCTTGGAAAGGTACTAAGTTCAGTTGACAGTTAATAAAGATGGATGGATTGATAGATTGCGCTGGATTTCTATTATCACGAATAAATTCAAAGAACCCTTGGGTTATGCTCCTCAGAACTGGGACCTAATGCTGCAGGACCCCGCCACTCCACCCAGAGTGTACCAGCTTCTTGCTACGACAGAGATTCATCCCTCTTCTGACTTCTCTGGTTCATGTTGACTTCCTTGTCTGTCCCTTACCCTGCACAGCACCTACAAGCTGTAAAAAAGTCATTTTCCAAGGAAGATTTGTTCCTCTCATTCATAAAAAGACACGATGAGGTGGAGTTTGGAAATGTTAGGTTCAACAGAATGAAGGGATCTTCTTTATTGCGAATCTTTTAGTGAAGACTTAAAGACTGCAGCACTCACTGTGCTGATACGCATGGCTAATCCTCAATACTCACATGTGAGGTGTTTGCCAAGTTTATTTGACGCCAGAACTTTCATCATCATCATCATTATTATTTTTATTATTGTTAGAACATTTTGCAGCATATACTTTTGGAAAATTATGAAGAAGAGGGTATGGGAGTGGTGGAACTGGAGGATTGTGGGCAAAATATGCATCTTTTTTTTTTTTCAAAGATTTTACTTATTTGACAGAGATCACAAGTAGGCAGAGAGGCTGGCAGAGAGAGAGGAGGAAGCAGGCTCCCCACCGAGCAGAGAGCCGGATGCAGGGCTCCATCCCAGGACCCTGGGATCACGACCTGAGCCGAAGGCAAAGGCTTTAACCCACTGAGCCACCCAGGCGCCCCAAAATATGCATCCTTTACTGAAACTTTATAAGCCTTCATTTTCTTAACTTCCCTCCCCGTGTCTGGAAGCCATGGGAGGTCAAGTTGCCTTCTCTAAGTCTTTGCCATTATTTCTTTGCTAAGCTTTTAGTGTTGATGAGGAACTTCATGCGTAGAAATGGCAATGATCCAAACTCTGACTCCAAAGCAAATGTCTCAGATAGGGCCTCCTTCCTCACACGTGAGGGGTGCTTGCTATAATCAGGCCCCTCTGCCCAATACTACAGGACATACAGAAGAGGCAAGAAGTGGTTTCTCCTTAAAAAGAGATTGTGTTCTAGGAAAAGAGTGACAAATAATCAAAATACTGGAAAATTATTAATGCATTTCAGAGAAAGAAGAAAAAGAAGCACGATGCATAATTAATCGCTAGCAATTTAAGCCCTAGGCACCGTTCTAAATAGTTTTTCTGAATTGATACAGCTAATTCTGAAAATGTCATACCTATTTCATAGATGGGAAACTGAGGCACATAAAAGCTGCCTAACCCAGGTGGCGCAGCCTCAGAGCCTTTATGCTTGTCCAGTGTATGCCTGGTAGGAAAGTTACAGCTTGAACTTGGACAGCTTTTCTATAGGTTTATGTTCTCCACAGACATTAGCAGTGTGAGGGCTGGTGTGCAAACTGCTGTTGACCATCAGTGAAATAAGAAGTGAATGTGAGGGTAGGAGTCAAGGCAACACCGCTGTTCTAGGGAAGGTGCCGGATGTATGACAAGTGACTTAGACGGAGGGATGTGATGATGCTTGGCTCCGGGGAAGGAGCTTGAGCCCATCACACCAACTTCAGCAGGAATGGCACCACTTAAATTCCACCACGATCACGTAAGGAACAAGTCGAGCTTTTTCTCCGCTGTGTCAAGTACAAGCTAAGATGGGGGCTTGGGAACTGATCCCACCTGGGTTCAGTTAGACGGTCGACCACTTTGCACCTGTGTGAACTCTGGTCGCATGGCTTCACCTCTCTGAGCTACATGCCCTCCTCTCTAAAGCAAGATAATGATACCTATTGATTGTGATAAGGACATTTGGTGGTTATGAAGTGCCCGGCACAGCACCTGGAACATAAACAATACTCAGTAGTCTTGCATTTTTTAATCATCTTTTTAATCATTTTTAATCATCTTTCTACCAAACTACTCCTTTTCCCTCTGAAATTCAAAAGCAGCTACTGTGAAGTATGTATATATTTGCCCCTTGAGTGGAAGGGATTTTTAGTCTATAGACAGCATTGGGGGGG